>CM065596.1:1765922-1864275 GCA_033119425.1 Bufotes viridis
AATTAACGAATATGGAATATATAGCTATGCACTAGCAGTGCTAAGTTGAAATCGCAATGCGAATACTTTAAGTTAAATTAATCGCATTGCGATTTCAACTTAGCACTGCTGCTATATTCCATATTCGTTAACTTCGTTAATTCTAGCAAGCTGACCCATTATAAACCCAGCTCTAAGTTGAAATCGCAATGCGATTAATATAACTTGAATTAATCGCATTGCGATTTCAACGTAATTCCTCAAATCCGACAGTACATTTTAGTATATGGAGACGTTCCCATGGTGATGGGGACGCTCCATGAGCACAGAAGTTATGGTTGGCTTGGTAGAATTAGCGAATAGCGAATATGACGAATGTATTCGTCATATTCCTCAAAACGAAGATAACGAAGTATTCTACATCTTCGCTTTAGCTACCTATTCGTCTCGTCATTGTCAACTTCGCTATTCGCTAATTCTAGCAGCAATCAAATAGGAAGGATGACTTACCAGACAGCTGTGTTAAATTCGCTATGCGATTTTTTTTTTTTAATACAATAATTATATTACTTGATAAAATTATTATAAGTATTCTATTTATTAAAAAAAAAAAAAAATCGCATAGCGAATTTAACACAGCTGTCTCTATAGTCAACCTTCCTATTTGATTGCTAGAATTAGCGAGGTTGACGAATAGGTTGCTAAAACGAAGATGTAGAATACTTCGTTATCTTCGTTTTGAGGAATATGACGAATACATTCGTCATATTCGTCATCCTCGCTAATTCTAGATATGAAACCAATAGGAAAGTAGCCTTAAGTACAAATCGCAATATGCGATTATTTAAATCGCATTTTAATCGCGATAACTAGAAAAAATGACGAATATTCGATTTCGACGAATACGACACGAATATTCATTCGAATATTCGCGAATTTCGTCGAAATCGAATATGGCACCTGCCGCTCATCACTATTAGGGTTATGGTTTGTTTTTTGGTTAACTTAACCCTAACCCAAAAAATAAGTCTATACATAAAAAAATCGACCAAAATATAAAAAATTGCATTTCTAAATTCGATTTTATTGCTTCTTAATAACTTTTATGGTAGGAAAACAAAATTAAATTAGAAAAATACACATAATGGGCATCACCATAACGATAACAACATCCTCTATTGACTTACCTCATGACCTACCCATTTGAGTAAGGTTAGGGTTAAGGTTAATAATAACCCTATTCCTAACCTCCTCTATTGACATACCTTATGACCTACTCACTTGTGTAGGGTTAGGGTTAATCCTAACCCTAACCTCCTTTATTGACATATCTCATGACCTACCCACTTGGTTAGGGTTAGGGTTTGTTTTAGGGTTAATTTAACACTAACTCAAAAACTAGAGTCCATACTTGAAACAATCGGCCAAAATATAAAAAATTGCATTCAGAAAATGGAAATAAGGTATTACGATTTGATTGCATCAAAATAATTGAAAAATACACATAATGGGCATCGTCACAACCATAACAACTTCCTCTATTGACTTACCTCATGACCTACCCATTTGGGTAGGCTTAGGGGAAAGGTTAACCCTAACCCTATCCCTAACCCTAACCTCCTCTATAGACATACCTCATGACCTACCCGCTTGGTTAGGGTTAGGGTTTGTGTTAGGGTTATGGTATGAAAAAAAAATATTTGAAAAATAGACATAATTAGCATCGTAACAACCTCCTCTATTGACTTAGGTTAACCCTAACCCTAACCTTCTCTATTGACATATCTCATGACTTACTCACTTGGTTAGGGTTAGGGTTTGTGTTAGGGTTAAGTTAACCCTAAACCAAAAAATGAGTCCATACTTGAAACAATCGGCCAAAATATAAAAAAATTGCATTTAGAAAATGGACATGAATAAATACGATTTTATTGCTTCTTAATAACTTTTATGGTAGGAAAACAAAATAAAATGAGAAAAATACACATGATGAGCATCGCCATAAGCACAACAACATCCTCTTTTGACTTACCTCATGACCTACCCATTTGGGGAGGGTTAGGGTTAAGGTTAACCCTAACCCTATCCCTAACCCTAACCTCCTCTATTGACTTACCTCATGACCTACCCACTTGGTCAGGGTAAGGGTTATGGTTTGTTTTAGGGTTAACTTAACCATAACTTAAAAAATAAGTCCATACTTAGAAAAATCGACCAAAATAGAAAAATTTGCATTCAGAAAATGAGAAAGAAAAATGTTAACCCTAACCCTAACCATATGTCTAACGCTAACCCTAAACTCCTCTATTGACATATCTCATGACCTACCCACTTGGTTAGGGTTTGTGTTAGGGTTAAGTTAACCCTAACCCAAAAAATGAGTCCATACTTGAAAAAATCGGCCAAAATATAAAAAAAATTGCATTCAGAAAATGTAAATAAGGAAGTACGATTTGATTTCATCTTAATAAATTTTATGGTATGAAAAAAAAGAAAATTTGAAAAATTCACATAATGGGCATCACCACAACGATAACAACTTCCTCTATAGACTTACCTCATGACCTTCCCATTTGGGTAGGGTTAGTGGAAAGGTTAACCCTAACCCTATACCTAACCCTAACCTCCTCTATAGACATACCTTATGACCTACCCAATTGGGTAGGGATAGGGTTAACCCTAACCCTAAACCTATCCCTAACCCTAACTTCCTCTATTGACATATCTCATGACCTACCCGCTTGGTTAGGGTTAGGGTTTGTGTTAGGGTTATGGTATGAATTATTTTTTTTGAAAAATACACATAATTAGCATCGCCACAACCGTAACAACCTCCTCTATTGACTTATCTCATGACCTACCCATTTGGGTAGGGTTAGGTTTAAGGTTATCCCTGACCCTAGCCCTAACCTCCTCTATGGACATATCTCATGACCTACCCACTTGGTTAGGGTTTGTGTTAGGGTTAAGTTAACCCTAACCCAAAAAATGAGTACATACTTGAAACAATCGGCCAAAATATAAAAAAATTGCATTTAGAAAATGGACATGAATAACTACGATTTTATTGCTTCTTAATAACTTTTATGATAGGAAAACAAAATAAAATGAGAAAAATACACATAATGAGCATCGCCATAACCATTACAACATCCTCTTTTGACTTACCTAATGACCTACCCATTTGGGTAGGGTTAGGGTTAAGGTTAACCCTAACCCTATCCCTAACCCTAACCTCCTCTAGTGACTTATCTCATGACCTACCCTTTTGGGTAGGAATAGGTTTAAGGTTATCCCTAACCCTAACCCTAACCTCCTCTATTGACATATCTCATGACCTACCCACTTGGTTAGGGTTAGGGTTTGTGTTAGGGTTAAGTTAACCGTAACCCAAAAAATGAGTCCATACTTGAAACAATCGGCCAAAATATAAAAAAATTGCATTTAGAAAATGGACATGAATAAATATGATTTTATTGCTTCTTAATAACTTTTATGGTAGGAAAACAAAATAAAATGAGAAAAATACACATAATGAGCATCGCCATAAGCACAACAACATCCTCTTTTGATTTAACTCATGACCTACCCATTTGGGTAGGGTTAGGGTTAAGGTTAACCCTAACCCTAAACCATCAAAAAATGTGGTGATAAGAAAGCAGGATGCGCTCATACCCATATGCAGTTGTGCATTTCTATAGGGGAGCACATCCTGCACTTGTAGTCCGTTGCTAATGGCAATCACCAGCAAAAAATGCATACAATGGATGATGCCAGCAACGGACTACAAGTACCACAATGGACATCCTACATAAGATGAAATTTATGTGGATGTGGCAAGAATTCAGAACAAACACAGAACCAGAGATAGGTGCACACTGCCGTCATACTAAACCCTCACACTGATGTTAAAAATTGAGAGTTAGTTCGACATATCCTACAAGGAGGACTTGTCTTAAGCCTCGGGCACCAGCGTCAAGGTCTCTCAAGTAGCCCGTGGGCCCTAACACTCACCTACCTGCGCCATATGGGCGATATCAGGGGCCAGTGGGCAATTACAGGAGCATTAGGACGACTCACAAACATCTCCTCTGTTACCTCCAGCATGTGGCCATGCTTGCAATGGGAGGTGGGAGGTGTCTATGAGCCCTACCCAAGACTGACTGATATAGTCCAGGGCCTAACAGGTGCACCCAAATGTGACCTGAAAATAAAAACAGGCACATTTGAATTGGAGTTTATACACCTCCATACATATATATAAACCATCAAAAATGTGGTGATAAGAAAGCAGGATGCGCTCATACCCATATGCAGTTGTGCATTTCTATAGGGAGCACATCTCAGCACTTGTAGTCCGTTGCTAATGGCAATCACCAGCAAAAATGCATACAATGGATGATGCCAGCAACGGACTACAAGTACCACAATGGACATCCTACATAAGATGAAATTTATGTGGATGTGGCAAGAATTCAGAACAAACACAGAACCAGAGATAGGTGCACACTGCCGTCATACTAAACCCTCACACTGATGTTAAAAATTGAGAGTTAGTTCGACATATCCTACAAGGAGGACTTGTCTTAAGCCTCGGGCACCAGCGTCAAGGTCTCTCAAGTAGCCCGTGGGCCCTAACACTCACCTACCTGCGCCATATGGGCGATATCAGGGGCCAGTGGGCAATTACAGGAGCATTAGGACGACTCACAAACATCTCCTCTGTTACCTCCAGCATGTGGCCATGCTTGCAATGGGAGGTGGGAGGTGTCTATGAGCCCTACCCAAGACTGACTGATATAGTCCAGGGCCTAACAGGTGCACCCAAATGTGACCTGAAAATAAAAACAGGCACATTTGAATTGGAGTTTATACACCTCCATACATATATATAAACCATCAAAAATGTGGTGATAAGAAAGCAGGATGCGCTCATACCCATATGCAGTTGTGCATTTCTATAGGGAGCACATCCTGCACTTGTAGTCCGTTGCTAATGGCAATCACCAGCAAAAATGCATACAATGGATGATGCCAGCAACGGACTACAAGTACCACAATGGACATCCTACATAAGATGAAATTTATGTGGATGTGGCAAGAATTCAGAACAAACACAGAACCAGAGATAGGTGCACACTGCCGTCATACTAAACCCTCACACTGATGTTAAAAATTGAGAGTTAGTTCGACATATCCTACAAGGAGGACTTGTCTTAAGCCTCGGGCACCAGCGTCAAGGTCTCTCAAGTAGCCCGTGGGCCCTAACACTCACCTACCTGCGCCATATGGGCGATATCAGGGGCCAGTGGGCAATTACAGGAGCATTAGGACGACTCACAAACATCTCCTCTGTTACCTCCAGCATGTGGCCATGCTTGCAATGGGAGGTGGGAGGTGTCTATGAGCCCTACCCAAGACTGACTGATATAGTCCAGGGCCTAACAGGTGCACCCAAATGTGACCTGAAAATAAAAAACAGGCACATTTGAATTGGAGTTTATACACCTCCATACATATATATAAACCATCAAAAATGTGGTGATAAGAAAGCAGGATGCGCTCATACCCATATGCAGTTGTGCATTTCTATAGGGAGCACATCCTGCACTTGTAGTCCGTTGCTAATGGCAATCACCAGCAAAAATGCATACAATGGATGATGCCAGCAACGGACTACAAGTACCACAATGGACATCCTACATAAGATGAAATTTATGTGGATGTGGCAAGAATTCAGAACAAACACAGAACCAGAGATAGGTGCACACTGCCGTCATACTAAACCCTCACACTGATGTTAAAAATTGAGAGTTAGTTCGACATATCCTACAAGGAGGACTTGTCTTAAGCCTCGGGCACCAGCGTCAAGGTCTCTCAAGTAGCCCGTGGGCCCTAACACTCACCTACCTGCGCCATATGGGCGATATCAGGGGCCAGTGGGCAATTACAGGAGCATTAGGACGACTCACAAACATCTCCTCTGTTACCTCCAGCATGTGGCCATGCTTGCAATGGGAGGTGGGAGGTGTCTATGAGCCCTACCCAAGACTGACTGATATAGTCCAGGGCCTAACAGGTGCACCCAAATGTGACCTGAAAATAAAAAACAGGCACATTTGAATTGGAGTTTATACACCTCCATACATATATATAAACCATCAAAAATGTGGTGATAAGAAAGCAGGATGCGCTCATACCCATATGCAGTTGTGCATTTCTATAGGGAGCACATCCTGCACTTGTAGTCCGTTGCTAATGGCAATCACCAGCAAAAATGCATACAATGGATGATGCCAGCAACGGACTACAAGTACCACAATGGACATCCTACATAAGATGAAATTTATGTGGATGTGGCAAGAATTCAGAACAAACACAGAACCAGAGATAGGTGCACACTGCCGTCATACTAAACCCTCACACTGATGTTAAAAATTGAGAGTTAGTTCGACATATCCTACAAGGAGGACATGTCTTAAGCCTCGGGCACCAGCGTCAAGGTCTCTCAAGTAGCCCGTGGGCCCTAACACTCACCTACCTGCGCCATATGGGCGATATCAGGGGCCAGTGGGCAATTACAGGAGCATTAGGACGACTCACAAACATCTCCTCTGTTACCTCCAGCATGTGGCCATGCTTGCAATGGGAGGTGGGAGGTGTCTATGAGCCCTACCCAAGACTGACTGATATAGTCCAGGGCCTAACAGGTGCACCCAAATGTGACCTGAAAATAAAAACAGGCACATTTGAATTGGAGTTTATACACCTCCATACATATATATAAACCATCAAAAATGTGGTGATAAGAAAGCAGGATGCGCTCATACCCATATGCAGTTGTGCATTTCTATAGGGAGCACATCCTGCACTTGTAGTCCGTTGCTAATGGCAATCACCAGCAAAAATGCATACAATGGATGATGCCAGCAACGGACTACAAGTACCACAATGGACATCCTACATAAGATGAAATTTATGTGGATGTGGCAAGAATTCAGAACAAACACAGAACCAGAGATAGGTGCACACTGCCGTCATACTAAACCCTCACACTGATGTTAAAAATTGAGAGTTAGTTCGACATATCCTACTAGGAGGACATGTCTTAAGCCTCGGGCACCAGCGTCAAGGTCTCTCAAGTAGCCCGTGGGCCCTAACACTCACCTACCTGCGCCATATGGGCGATATCAGGGGCCAGTGGGCAATTACAGGAGCATTAGGACGACTCACAAACATCTCCTCTGTTACCTCCAGCATGTGGCCATGCTTGCAATGGGAGGTGGGAGGTGTCTATGAGCCCTACCCAAGACTGACTGATATAGTCCAGGGCCTAACAGGTGCACCCAAATGTGACCTGAAAATAAAAACAGGCACATTTGAATTGGAGTTTATACACCTCCATACATATATATAAACCATCAAAAATGTGGTGATAAGAAAGCAGGATGCGCTCATACCCATATGCAGTTGTGCATTTCTATAGGGAGCACATCCTGCACTTGTAGTCCGTTGCTAATGGCAATCACCAGCAAAAATGCATACAATGGATGATGCCAGCAACGGACTACAAGTACCACAATGGACATCCTACATAAGATGAAATTTATGTGGATGTGGCAAGAATTCAGAACAAACACAGAACCAGAGATAGGTGCACACTGCCGTCATACTAAACCCTCACACTGATGTTAAAAATTGAGAGTTAGTTCGACATATCCTACTAGGAGGACATGTCTTAAGCCTCGGGCACCAGCGTCAAGGTCTCTCAAGTAGCCCGTGGGCCCTAACACTCACCTACCTGCGCCATATGGGCGATATCAGGGGCCAGTGGGCAATTACAGGAGCATTAGGACGACTCACAAACATCTCCTCTGTTACCTCCAGCATGTGGCCATGCTTGCAATGGGAGGTGGGAGGTGTCTATGAGCCCTACCCAAGACTGACTGATATAGTCCAGGGCCTAACAGGTGCACCCAAATGTGACCTGAAAATAAAAACAGGCACATTTGAATTGGAGTTTATACACCTCCATACATATATATAAACCATCAAAAATGTGGTGATAAGAAAGCAGGATGCGCTCATACCCATATGCAGTTGTGCATTTCTATAGGGAGCACATCCTGCACTTGTAGTCCGTTGCTAATGGCAATCACCAGCAAAAATGCATACAATGGATGATGCCAGCAACGGACTACAAGTACCACAATGGACATCCTACATAAGATGAAATTTATGTGGATGTGGCAAGAATTCAGAACAAACACAGAACCAGAGATAGGTGCACACTGCCGTCATACTAAACCCTCACACTGATGTTAAAAATTGAGAGTTAGTTCGACATATCCTACAAGGAGGACTTGTCTTAAGCCTCGGGCACCAGCGTCAAGGTCTCTCAAGTAGCCCCTGGGCCCTAACACTCACCTACCTGCGCCATATGGGCGATATCAGGGGCCAGTGGGCAATTACAGGAGCATTAGGACGACTCACAAACATCTCCTCTGTTACCTCCAGCATGTGGCCATGCTTTCAATGGGAGGTGGGAGGTGTCTATGAGCCCTACCCAAGACTGACTGATATAGTCCAGGGCCTAACAGGTGCACCCAAATGTGACCTGAAAATAAAAAACAGGCACATTTGAATTGGAGTTTATACACCTTCATACATATATATAAACCATCAAAAAATGTGGTGATAAGAAAGCAGGATGCGCTCATACCCATATGCAGTTGTGCATTTCTATAGGGGAGCACATCCTGCACTTGTAGTCCGTTGCTAATGGCAATCACCAGCAAAAAATGCATACAATGGATGATGCCAGCAACAGACTACAAGTACCCTATCCCTAACCCTAACCTCCTCTATTGACTTACCTCATGACCTACCCACTTGGTTAGGGTAAGGGTTATGGGTTGTTTTAGGGTTAACTTAACCATAACTTAAAAAATAAGTCCATACTTAGAAAAATCGACCAAAATCGAAAAATTTGCATTCAGACAATGAGAAAGAAAAATGTTAACCCTAACCCTATGTCTAACCCTAACCCTAACCTCCTCTATTGACATATCTCATGACCTACCCACTTGGTTAGGGTTTGTGTTAGGGTTAAGTTAACCCTAACCCAAAAAATGAGTCCATACTTGAAAAAATCGGCCAAAATATAAAAAAAATTGCATTCAGATAATGTAAATAAGGAAGTACAATTTGATTTCATCTTAATAAATTTTATGGTATGAAAAAATTTTTTTTTGAAAAATACACATAATGGGCATTGACACAACAATAAAAACTTCCTCTATTGACTTTCCTCATGACCTACCCATTTGGGTAGGGTTAGTGGAAAGGTTAACCCTAACCCTATCCCTAACCCTAACCTCCTCTATAGACATACCTCATGACCTACCCAATTGGGTAGGGTTAGGGTTAACCCTAACCCTAAACCTATCCCTAACCCTAACTTCCTCTATTGACATATCTCATGACCTACCCGCTTGGTTAGGGTTAGGGTTTGTGTTAGTGTTATGGTATGAATTTTTTTTTAAAAAAATACACATAATTAGCATTGCCACAACCGTAACAACCTCCTCTATTGACTTATCTCATGATCTACCCATTTGGGTAGGGTTAGGTTTAAGGTTATCCCTAACCCTAACCCTAACCTCCTCTATTGACATATCTCATGACCTACCCACTTGGTTAGGGTTAGGGTTTGTGTTAGGGTTAATTTAACCCTAACCCAAAAAATAGAGTCCATACTTGAAACAATCGGACAAAATATAAAAAATTGCATTCAGAAAATGGAAATAAGGAATTACAATTTAATTGCATCTTAATAAATTTTATGGTATGAAAAAAAAAATGTTGAAAAATACACATAATGGGCATCGCCTCAACCGTAACAACTTCCTCTATTGACTTACCTCATGACCTACCCAATTGGGTAGGGTTAGGGTTAACCCTAACCCTAAACCTATCCCTAACCCTAACTTCATCTATTGACATATCTCATGACCTACCCGCTTGGTTAGGGTTAAGGTTTGTGTTAGGGTTATGGTTAGTGTTGAGCGAACAGTTCGAGAATAGTTCGGGTTCGTACCGAATTTTGGGGTGTCCGTGACACGGACCCGAACCCGGACATTTTCAAAAAAGTTCGGGTTCGGGTCCGGTGTTCGTCGATTTCTTCCCGCTTTCTGAAGGGCTGCACACTTCTTGCCCTAAGAGCCCATCACAGCCATGCCTACTAATGGCATGGCTGTGATTGGCCAAGTGCAGCATGTGACTCAGCCTCTATTTAAGCTGGAGTCACGTAGCGCCGCACGTCACACTGCTCTGATTAGTGTAGGGAGAGGACGCAGCTGCTGTGAGGGCGAGATTAGGCAGGGAAAAGTCAGCAACAGCACCTAATGAACGGATCGATCTACAGCTGAGAATCATTGAACTTCTGCTAGTTACTTGCTCGCTGGTTTTTAGGCTGCACAGAGCGTTTTTCTGTCACTTATTTTCTGGGTTGATCGGCGGCCATTTTGTGACTTGTGGTGCGCCAGAAGAAGCTGCCACCAAGTCCATCAATCCATCAATACTAGTTTTTTTTTTTGCTATATCCTACATCAGGGGCTTGGCTGTGCTAATTGTCACCCCTAGAAACTCAGGAAAGAAATTTCTATATTTTATTAAGGGGTTAAATACAATTGCCCAAATACCAATCCCCTAAATCTGGTGTTCCAGCTTTGGCTAGACAAGTATAATACTTTCTGCTGTCTGGCAAAGGATTGATTATTTTCTGGGGTTAAATTCAATTGCCAAAATAGCAATACCATAAATCAGTGGTTTCAGCTGTGGCTGGCAAAATAGAATAGTGTCCGAGGTAACGCACACATGTACAGACGCACGTACACGATTCTTGAATAGTTGTATTATCGCGATAATAAAACTAACAGTGTAAAGTTGACTGTATTGCTCTAAGTTATATTCGCGTACGAATGTAACTTCTATTACAACACACCAATACTAAAACTGACTAAGAGACAGCTTTAAGTTCTATTCGAACGCGATTGCAACTTTGGAACTTAAAGTGGTGTACGATTTTAAAAGTTGAGTACTAAAAGTTGGAATCGCAATGCGATTCTTATGTATTGCTAATCGCATTGCGTTACAACTTTGAGCTACCGATCACCATGGGAACGCCTCCTCCAGTAGAATGTACTGTCGGATGTGAGAATTAAGTTGAAATCGCAATGCGATTATTATATATCTGCTTAATCGCATTGCCGTTTCAACTTAGCATTGCTAAATAATTCCATCCATATTTGTTAACTTACTGACTCAGTAAGTTAACGATATGGATGGAATTATTTAGCAATGCTAAGTTGAAATCGCAATGCGATTAAGCAAATATATAAGAATCGCATTGCGATTTCAACTTAATTCTCAGATCCGACAGTACATTCTACTGGAGGAGGTGTTCCCATGGTGATCGTTAGCTCAAAGTTGTAATCGCAATGCGTTTATTGCGGTAAATTATCCCTCTGGGTGTCTTTTACAGGTTAATTTTTATTTATTTTATTTTATTTCAATTTATTTCCCTATCTACATTTGTTTGCAGGGGATTTACCTACATTTTGCTGCCTTTTGCAGCCCTCTAGCCCTTTCCGGGAGACTTTTACAGGCTTTTTAGTGCCCAAAAGTTCGGGTCCCCATTGACTTCTATGGGGTTCAGGTTCGGGATGAAGTTCGGGTTGAGTTCGGATCACGAACCCGGACATTTTCCGGAAGTTAGGCCGAACCTCTCGAACCCGAACATCCAGGTGTTCGCTCATCTCTAGTTATGGTATGAAAAAACATAAAATTGAAGAATACACATAATGGGCATCGCCACAACCGTAACAACCTCCTCTATTGACTTATCTCATGACCTACCCATTTGGGTAGGGTTAGGTTTAAGGTTAACACTAACCCTAACCTCCTCTATTGACATATCTCATGACCTACCCACTTGGTTAGGGTTAGGATTTCTGTTAGGGTTAAATTAGCCTAACCCAAAAAATGAGTCCATACTTTAAACAATCGGCCAAAATATAAAAAATTGCATTTAGAAAATGGACATGAATAACTACGATTTTATTGCTTCTTAATAACTTCTATGGTAGGAAAACAAAATAAAATGATAAAAATATACATAATGGTCATCGCCACAACCTTAACAACTTCCTCTATTGACTTATCTCATGACCTACCCATTTGGGTAGGGTTAGGTTTAAGGTTAACCCTAACCCTAACCCTATACCTAACCCTAACCCTAACCTCCTCTATTGACATACCTCATGACCTACCCACTTGGGTAGTGTTAGGGTTGACCCTAACCCTAACCTCCTCTATTGACATATCTCATGACCTACCCACTTGGTTAGGGTTAGGGTTTGTGTTAGGGTTAAATTAACCCTATCCCAAAAAATAAGTCTATACATAAAAAAATCGACCAAAATATAAAAAATTGCATTTAGAAAATGGAAATGAATAATTACGATTTTATTGCTTCTTAATAACTTTTATGGTAGGAAAACAAAATAAAATTAGAAAAATACACATAATGGGCATCACCATAACCATAACAACATCCTCTATTGACTGACCTCATGACCTACCCATTTGGGTAAGGTTAGGGTTAAGGTTAACCCTAACCCTATCCCTAACCCTAACCTCCTCTATTGACTTACCTCATGACCTACCCACTTGGTTTGGGTAAGGGTTATGGTTTGTTTTTGGGTTAACTTAACCCTAACCTATAAAATAAGTCCATACTTAGAAAAATCGACCAAAATCAAAAAATTTGCATTCAGAAAATGAGAAAGAAAAATGTTAACCCTAACCCTAACCCTATGTCTAACCCTAACCCTAACCTCCTCTATTGACATATCTCATGACCTACCCACTTGGTTAGGGTTTGTGTTAGGGTTAAGTTAACCCTAACCCAAAAAATGAGTCTATACTTGAAACAATCGGCCAAAATATAAAAAAATTGCATTCAGAAAATGTAAATAAGGTATTACGATTTGATTTCATCTTAATAAATTTTATGGTATGAAAAAAATAATAATTGAAAATTTCACATAATGGGCATCACCACAACCATAAAAACTTCCTCTTTTGACTTAACTCATGAACTACCCATTTGGGTAGTGTTAGGGGAAAGGTTAACCCTAACACAATTCCTAACCCTAACCTCCTCTATAGACATACCTCATGACCTACCCAATTGGGTAGGGTTAGGGTTAACCCTAACCCTAAAACTATCCCAAACCCTAACTTCCTCCATTGACATATCTCTTGACCTACCCGATTGGTTAGGGTTAGGGTTTGTGTTAGGGTTATGGTATGAAAAAAAAAATTTGAAAAATTCACATAATGGGCATCGCCACACCCGTAACAAACTACTCTATTGACTTATCTCATGACCTACCCATTTGGATAGGGTTAGGTTTAAGGTTAACCCTAACTCTAACCCTATACCTAACCCAAACCTCCTCTATTGACATACCTCATGACCTACCCACTTGGTTAGGGTTAGGGTTATGGTTTGTTTTAGGGTTATCTTAACCCTAACCCAAAAAATAAGTCTATACATAAAAAAATCAACCAAAATATAAAAAATTGCATTTAGAAAATGCACATGAATAACTAAGATTTTATTGCTTCTTAAAAACTTTTATGGTAGGAAAACAAAATAAAATTAGAAAAATACACATAATGGGCATCGCCATAACCATAACAACATCCTCTATTGACTTACCTCATGACCTACCCATTTGGGTAAGGTTAGGGTTAAGGTTAACAATAACCCTATCCCAAACCCTAACCTCCTCTATTGACATACCTCATGACCTTCTCACTTATGTAGGGTTAGGGTTAATCCTAACCCTAACCTCCTCTATTGACATATTTCATGACCTACCCACTTGGTTAGGGTTAGGGTTTTTGTTAGGGTTAAGTTAACCCTAACCCAAAAAATAGAGTCTATACTTGAAACAATCCGCCAAAATTTAAAAAAATTGCATTCAGTAAATGAAAATAAGGAATTTTGATTTGATTGCGTCTTAATTAATTTTATGGTATGAAAAAAAATAATTGAAAAATACACATAATTGGCATCGCCACAACCATAACAAATTCCTCTATTGACTTACCTCATGACCTACCCATTTGGGTAGGGTTAGGGGAAAGGTTAACCCTAACCCTATCCCTAACCTAAACCTAAGCTCCTCTATTGATATACCTTATGTCCAAACCCACTTGGGTAGGGTTAGGGTTAACCCTAACCTATCCCTAACCCTAACTCCTCTATTGATATACCTTATGTCAACCACCCACTTGGGTAGGGTTAGGGTTAACCCTAACCTTAACTCCTAACCCTAAGCCATGAACCTACCTCTATTAGGTACTATATCTCTATCTAACCTACTACCCTATAGGTTAACCTATTAACCTAACTATAGCTACTTACCCTAACCATCACCCACTAACCCTAACCTAAGCCACTAACCCTAACTCTAACCGTAACCCTCCTCTATTGACTTACCTCATGACTTACCCACTTGGGTAGTGTTAGGTTTAACTCTAAACCTAACCTTCTCTATTGATATACCTTATGTCAAACCCACTTGGGTAGGGTTAGGGTTAAACCTAAACCTATCCCTAACCCTAACCCTTAGGTCATGACCTACCCACATGGGTAGGAGTAAACTCTCATCCTAACCTTAACCATAAACCTAAAGCTAACCCACTAACCTAAGCATAACCCACTAACCCTAACCCTAACCCTAAAGTTAACCCACTAACCCTAACCCTAACCGACTAACCCTAACCCTAAGCCACTAAACCTAACTCTAACCCTAACCCTCCTCTATTGACTTACATCATGACTTACCCACTTGGGTAGGGTTAGAGTTAACACTAACCCTATCCCGATTCCTAAACCTAAGCTCCTCTATTGATATACTTTATGTCAAACCCATTGGTTAGGGTGTAGGGTTAACCCTAAACCTATCCCTAACCCTACCCCTTAAGTCATGACCTACCCACTTGGCTAGGGATAACTCTAATCCTAACCCTAACCATAACCCTAAAGCTAATCCACTAACCCTAACCATAACCCACTAACCCTAACAATAAACCACTAACCCTAACCCTAAGCCACTAACCCTAACTCTAACCCTAACCCTCCTCTATTGACTTACCTCATGACTTACCCACTCGGGTAGTGTTAGGGTTAACTCTAACCCTAACCTCCTCTATTGGTATACCTTATGTCAAACCCACTTGGGTAGGGTTAGGGTTAACCCTAACCCTATCCTATTCCTAAACCTAAGCTCCTCTATTAATATACCTTATGTCAAACCCACTTGGGTAGGGTTAGGGTTAACCCTAAACCTTTCCCTAACCCTAACCCTGAAGTCATGAACTACCCACTTAGGTAGGGGTAACTCTAATCCTATCCTAACCTAACCCTAACCTAAAGCTAACCTATTAACCCTAACCATAACCCACTTACCCTAACCATCACCCACTAACCCTAACCCTAAGCCACTAACCCTAACTCTAACCGTAACCCTCCTCTATTGACTTACCTCATGACTTACCCACTTGGGTAGTGTTAGGTTTAACTCTAAACCTAACCTTCTCTATTGATATACCTTATGTCAAACCCACTTGGGTAGGGTTAGGGTTAAACCTAAACCTATCCCTAACCCTAACCCTTAGGTCATGACCTACCCACATGGGTAGGGTAAACTCTCATCCTAACCTTAACCATAAACCTAAAGCTAACCCACTAACCCTAAGCATAACCCACTAACCCTAACCCTAACCTAAAGTTAACCCACTAACCCTAACCTAACCGACTAACCCTAACCCTAAGCCACTAACCCTAACTCTAACCCTAACCCTCCTCTATTGACTTACATCATGACTTACCCACTTGGGTAGGGTTAGAGTTAACACTAACCCTATCCCGATTCCTAAACCTAAGCTCCTCTATTGATATACCTTATGTCAAACCCATTGATTAGGGTGTAGGGTTAACCCTAAACCTATCCCTACCCCTACCCCTGAAGTCATGACCTACCCACTTGGCTAGGGTTAACTCTAATCCTAACCCTAACCATAACCCTAACCATAACCCACTAACCCTAACCATAACCCACTAACCCTAACCCTAAGCCACTAACCCTAACTCTAACCCTAACCCTCCTCTATTGACTTACCTCATGACTTACACACTCGGGTAGTGTTAGGGTTAACTCTAACCCTAACCACCTCTATTGGTATACCTTATGTCAAACCCACTTGGGGAGGGTTAGGGTTAACCCTAAACCTATCCCTAACCCTAACCTTTAAGTCATGACCTACCCACTTGGGTAGGGTTAACTCTAAAACTAACCCTAACAATAAACCTAAAGTTCATCCACTAACCCTAAGCATAACCCACTAACCCTAACCCTAGCCCATTAACCCTAACCCTCCTCTATTGACTTACTCATAACCTACCAACTTTTTTATGGTTAGGGTTAACCCTAACTCTAACCCTAACCCTAATCCTTACCTCCTCTATTGACATATCTTATGTCCTATCCACTTGGGCAGGGTTAGGGTTAACTCTAACCCTAACCCTAACCATAACTCTAAAGCTAACCCACTAACCCTAACCATAACCCACTAACCCTAACCCCCTAACCCTAACCCTTACATTCATCTATTGACTTACCTCATAACCTACCAACTTGGGAATGGTTAGGGTTAACCCTAACCCTATCCCTAACCCTCACCTCCTCTATTGACATACCTCATGTCCTACCCACTTGGGTAGTGTTAGGGTTAACTCTAACCCTTAACCCTAACCTCCTCTATTGATTTACCTTATGTCAAACCCACTTGGGTAGGGTTAGGGTTAACCCTAACCCTATCGCTATTCCTAAACCTAAGCTCCTCTGTTGATATACCTTATTTCAAACCCACTTGCGTAGGGTTAGGGTTAAGCCTAAACCTATCCCTAACCCTAACCCTTACGTCATGTCCTACCCACTTAGGTAGGGTTAACTCTAACACTAAGCATAACCATAACCCTGTAGCTAACCAACTAACCCTAACCATGACCCACTAACCCTAACCCTAATCCACTAACCCTAACCCTCCTCTATTGACTTACCTCATGACCTACCCACTTGGGTAGGGTTAGGGTTAACTCTAACCCTAACCCTAACCATAACCCTAAAGCTTACCCACTAACCCTAACCATAACCCACTAACCCTAACCCTAACTCAAACCCACTAACCCTAAACCTCCTCTATTGACTTACCTCATAACCTACCAACTTCGGGTTAGGGTTAGGACATAAGATATGTCACTAGATTAGGTAAGGGTTAGGGTTAGGGTTAGAGTTAGGGTTAACCCTAACCATTCAAAAGTTGGTAGGTTCTGAGTTAAGTCAATAGATGAGGGTTAGAGTTAGGGTTAGTGGCTTAGGGTTAGGGTTAACCCTAATCCTAACCCTAAAGTTAACCCACTAACCCTAAACATAACCCACTAACCCTAACCCTAAGCCACTAACCCTAACTCTAACCCTCATCTATTGACTTAACTCAGAACCTACAAACTTTGAATGGTTAGAGTTAACCCTAACTCTAACCCTAACCCTAACCCTTACCTCCTCTAGTGACATATCTTATGTCCTATACACTTGGGTAGGGTTAGGGTTAACTCTAACCCTAACTATAACTCTAAAGCTAATCCACTAACCCTAACCATAACCCGCTAACCCTAACCCTAACACCCTAACCCTAACCCATACATTCCTCTATTGACTTACCTCATAACCTACCAACTTGGGTAGGGTTTGGGTTAACTCTAACCCTAACCATAACTCTAAAGCTAACCCACTACCCCTAACCATAACCCACTAACCCTAACCCTAACCCCCTAACCCTAACCCTTACATTCCTCTATTGACTTACCTCATAACCTACCAACTTGGGTAGGGATAGGTTTAACCCTAACCCTATCCCTAACCATTACCCCCTCTATTGACATACCTCATGTCCTACCCACTTGGGTAGTGTTAGGATTAACTCTAACCCTAACCCTAACCATAACTCTAAAGCTAACCCACTAACCCTAACCATAACCCACTAACCCTAACCCTAACCCCCTAACCCTAACCCTTACATTCCTCTATTGACTTACCTCATAACCTACCAACTTGGTTATGGTTAGGGTTAACCCTAACCCTATCCCTAACCCTTACCTCCTCTATTGACATACCTAATGTCCTAACCACTTGGGTAGTGTTAGGGTTAACTCTAACCCTTAACCCTAACCTCCTCTATTGATATACCTTATGTCAAACCCACTTGGGTAGGGTTAGGGTTAACCCTAAACCTATCCCTAACCCTAACCCTAACCCTATCCGTAACACTTACCTCCTCTATTGACATACCTCATTTCCTAACTACTTGGGTGGTGTTAGGGTTAACTCTAACCCTAACCTCCTCTATTGATATAACTTATGTCAAACCCACTTGGGTAGGGTTAGGGTTAACCCTAACCCTATCCCTATTCCTAATCCTAAGCTCCTCTATTTATATACCTTATGTCAAACCCACTTGGTTAGGGTTAGGGTTAACCCTAAACCTATCCCTAACCCTAACCCTGAAGTCATGAACTACCCACTTGGGTAGGGGTAACTCTAATCCTATCCTAACCCTAACCCTAACCCTAAAGCTAACCTATTAACCCTAACCATAACCCACTTACCCTAACCATCACCCACTAACCCTAACCCTAAGCCACTAACCCTAACTCTAACCGTAACCCTCCTCTATTGACTTACCTCATGACTTACCCACTTGGGTAGTGTTAGGTTTAACTCTAACCCTAACCTTCTCTATTGATATACCTTATGTCAAACCCACTTGGGTAGGGTTAGGGTTAACCCTACACCTATCCCTAACCCTAACCCTTAGGTCATGACCTACCCACATGGGTAGGGTAAACTCTCATCCTAACCCTAACCATAAACCTAAAGCTAACCCACTAACCCTAAGCATAACCCACTAACCCTAACCCTAAAGTTAACCCACTAACCCTAACCCACTAACCCTAACCCTAAGCCACTAACACTAACTCTAACCCTATCCCTCCTCTATTGACTTACCTCATGACTTACCCACTTGGGTAGGGTTAGAGTTAACACTAACCCTATCCCGATTCCTAAACCTAAGCTCCTCTATTGATATACTTTATGTCAAACCCATTGGTTAGGGTGTAGGGTTAACCCTAAACCTATCCCTACCCCTACCCCTGAAGTCATGACCTACCCACTTGGCTAGGGTTAACTCTAATCCTAACCCTAACCATAACCCTAAAGCTAATCCACTAACCCTAACCATAACCCACTAACCCTAACCCTAAGCCACTAACCCTAACTCTAACCCTAACCCTCCTCTATTGACTTACCTCATGACTTACCCACTCGGGTAGTGTTAGGGTTAACTCTAACCCTAACCTCCTCTATTGGTATACCTTATGTCAAACCCACTTGGGTAGGGTTAGGGTTAACCCTAACCCTATCCCTATTCCTAAACCTAAGCTCCTCTATTAATATACCTTATGTCAAACCCACTTGGGTAGGGTTAGGGTTAACCCTAAACCTTTCCCTAACCCTAACCCTGAAGTCATGAACTACCCACTTAGGTAGGGGTAACTCTAATCCTATCCTAACCCTAACCCTAACCCTAAAGCTAACCTATTAACCCTAACCATAACCCACTTACCCTAACCATCACCCACTAACCCTAACCCTAAGCCACTAACCCTAACTCTAACCGTAACCCTCCTCTATTGACTTACCTCATGACTTACCCACTTGGGTAGTGTTAGGTTTAACTCTAAACCTAACCTTCTCTATTGATATACCTTATGTCAAACCCACTTGGGTAGGGTTAGGGTTAACCCTAAACCTATCCCTAACCCTAACCCTTAGGTCATGACCTACCCACATGGGTAGGGTAAACTCTCATCCTAACCCTAACCATAAACCTAAAGCTAACCCACTAACCCTAACATAACCCACTAACCCTAACCCTAACCCTAAAGTTAACCCACTAACCCTAACCCTAACCGACTAACCCTAACCCTAAGCCACTAACCCTAACTCTAACCCTAACCCTCCTCTATTGACTTACCTCATGACTTACCCACTTGGGTAGGGTTAGAGTTAAAACTAACCCTATCCCGATTCCTAAACCTAAGCTCCTCTATTGATATACTTTATGTCAAACCCATTGGTTAGGGTGTAGGGTTAACCCTAAACCTATCCCTAACCCTACCCCTTAAGTCATGACCTACCCACTTGGCTAGGGTTAACTCTAATCCTAACCCTAACCATAACCCTAAAGCTAATCCACTAACCCTAACCATAACCCACTAACCCTAACCACAACCCACTAACCCTAACCCTAAGCCACTAACCCTAACTCTAACCCTAACCCTCCTCTATTGACTTACCTCATGACTTACCCACTCGGGTAGTGTTAGGGTTAACTCTAACCCTAACCTCCTCTATTGGTATACCTTATGTCAAAACCACTTGGGTAGGGTTAGGGTTAACCCTAAACCTATCCCTAACCCTAACCTTTAAGTCATGACCTACCCACTTGGGTAGGGTTAACTCTAAAACTAACCCTAACAATAAACCTAAAGTTCATCCACTAACCCTAAGCATAACCCACTAACCCTAACCCTAACCCTAGCCCATTAACCCTAACCCTCCTCTATTGACTTACTCATAACCTACCAACTTTTTTATGGTTAGAGTTAACCCTAACTCTAACCCTAACCCTAATCCTTACCTCCTCTATTGACATATCTTATGTCCTATCCACTTGGGCAGGGTTAGGGTTAACTCTAACCCTAACCCTAACCATAACTCTAAAGCTAACCCACTAACCCTAACCATAACCCACTAACCCTAACCCCCTAACCCTAACCCTTACATTCATCTATTGACTTACCTCATAACCTACCAACTTGGGAATGGTTAGGGTTAAACCTAACCCTATCCCTAACCCTCACCTCCTCTATTGACATACCTCATGTCCTACCCACTTGGGTAGTGTTAGGGTTAACTCTAACCCTTAACCCTAACCTCCTCAATTGATTTACCTTATGTCAAACCCACTTGGGTAGGGTTAGGGTTAACCCTAACCCTATCGCTATTCCTAAACCTAAGCTCCTCTGTTGATATACCTTATTTCAAACCCACTTGCGTAGGGTTAGGGTTAACCCTAAAACTATCCCTAACCCTAACCCTTACGTCATGTCCTACCCACTTAGGTAGGGTTAACTCTAAAACTAAGCATAACCATAACCCTGTAGCTAACCAACTAACCCTAACCATGACCCACTAACCCTAACCCTAATCCACTAACCCTAACCCTCCTCTATTGACTTACCTCATGACCTACCCACTTGGGTAGGGTTAACTCTAACCCTAACCCTAACATAACCCTAAAGCTTACCCACTAACCCTAACAATAACCCACTAACCCTAACCCTAACTCAAACCCACTAACCCTAAACCTCCTCTATTGACTTACCTCATAACCTACCAACTTCGGGTTAGGGTTAGGACATAAGATATGTCACTAGATTAGGTAAGGGTTAGGGTTAGGGTTAGAGTTAGGGTTAACCCTAACCATTCAAAAGTTGGTAGGTTCTGAGTTAAGTCAATAGATGAGGGTTAGAGTTAGGGTTAGGGTTAACCCTAACCCTAAAGTTACCCCACTAACCCTAAACATAACCCAATAACCCTAACCCTAAGCCACTAACCCTAACTCTAACCCTCATCTATTGACTTAACTCAGAACCTACAAACTTTTGAATGGTTAGGGTTAACCCTAACTCTAACCCTAACCCTAACCCTTACCACCTCTAGTGACATATCTTATGTCCTATACACTTGGGTAGGGTTAGGGTTAACTCTAACCCTAACTATAACTCTAAAGCTAATCCACTAACCCTAACCATAACCCACTAACCCTAACCCTAAAACCCTAACCCTAACCCTTACATTCCTCTATTGACTTACCTCATAACCTACCAACTTGGGTAGGGTTAGGGTTAACTCTAACCCTAACCATAACTCTAAAGCTAACCCACTACCCCTAAC
This sequence comes from Bufotes viridis, assembly GCA_033119425.1. Classification (NCBI taxonomy): domain Eukaryota; kingdom Metazoa; phylum Chordata; class Amphibia; order Anura; family Bufonidae; genus Bufotes; species Bufotes viridis. Next base: position 1,788,122 of record CM065596.1, read on the forward strand.
CATAACCCACTAACCCTAACCCTAACCCCTAACCCTTACATTCCTCTATTGACTTACCTCATAACCTACCAACTTGGGTAGGGATAGGTTTAACCCTAACCCTATCCCTAACCCTTACCCCCTCTATTGACATACCTCATGTCCTACCCACTTGGGTAGTGTTAGGATTTACTCCAACCCTAACCCTAACCGTAACTCTAAAGCTAACCCTCTAACCCTAACCATAACCCACTAACCCTAACCCTAACCCCCTAACCCTAACCCTTACATTTCTCTATTGACTAACCTCATAACCTACCAACTTGGGTATGGTTAGGGTTAACCCTAACCCTAACCCTATCCCTAACCCTTACCTCCTCTATTGACATACCTAATGTCCTACCCACTTGGGTAGTGTTAGGGTTAACTCTAACCCTAACCCTGACCCTAACCCTTATGTCAAACCCACTTGAATCGGGTTAGGGTTAACCTTAATTCTATCCCTAACCCTAACCCTTAAGTCATGACCTACCCACTTGGGTAGGGTTAACTCTAACCCTAACCCTAACAATAACCCTAAAGCTAACCCACTAACCGCAACCATAACCCACTAACCCTAACCCAAACCTACTAAACCTAAACCTCCTCTATTGACTTAACTCATACCCTACCAACTTCGGGTTAGGGTTAACCCTAACCCTAACCCTAACTCTAAAGCTAACCCACTAACCCTAACCATAACCCACTAACCCTAACCCTAACCCCTAACCCTTACATTCCTCTATTGACTTACCTCATAACCTACCAACTTGGGTAGGGATAGGTTTAACCCTAACCCTATCCCTAACCCTTACCCCCTCTATTGACATACCTCATGTCCTACCCACTTGGGTAGTGTTAGGATTTACTCCAACCCTAACCCTAACCGTAACTCTAAAGCTAACCCTCTAACCCTAACCATAACCCACTAACCCTAACCCTAACCCCCTAACCCTAACCCTTACATTTCTCTATTGACTAACCTCATAACCTACCAACTTGGGTATGGTTAGGGTTAACCCTAACCCTAACCCTATCCCTAACCCTTACCTCCTCTATTGACATACCTAATGTCCTACCCACTTGGGTAGTGTTAGGGTTAACTCTAACCCTAACCCTGACCCTAACCCTTATGTCAAACCCACTTGAATCGGGTTAGGGTTAACCTTAATTCTATCCCTAACCCTAACCCTTAAGTCATGACCTACCCACTTGGGTAGGGTTAACTCTAACCCTAACCCTAACAATAACCCTAAAGCTAACCCACTAACCGCAACCATAACCCACTAACCCTAACCCAAACCTACTAAACCTAAACCTCCTCTATTGACTTAACTCATACCCTACCAACTTCGGGTTAGGGTTAACCCTAACCCTAACCCTAACTCTAAAGCTAACCCACTAACCCTAACCATAACCCACTAACCCTAACCCCTAACCCTTACATTCCTCTATTGACTTACCTCATAACCTACCAACTTGGGTAAGGTTAGGGTTAACCCTAACCCTAACCCTATCCCTAACCCTTACCTCCTCTATTGACATACCTTATGTCCTACCCACTTGGATAGTGTTAGGGTTGACTTTAACCCTTAACCCTAACCTCCTCTATTGATATACCTTATGTCAAACCCACTTGGGTAGGGTTAGGGTTAACCCTAACCCTATCCCTATTCCTAAACCTAACCTCCTCTATTGATATACCTTATTTCAAACCCACCTGGATAGGATTAGGGTTCACCCTAATTCTATCCCTAACCCTAACCCTTAAGTCATGACCTACCCACTTGGGTAGGGTTATCTCTAACCCTAACCCTAACCATAACCCTAAAACGAACCCACTAACCCTAACCATAACCCACTAACCCTAACCCTAACCCAAATCCACTAACCCTAAACCTCCTCTATGCACTAACCCTAACCCTATCCCTAACCCTAACCTACCAACTTCGGGTTAGGGTTAACCCTAACAGTATCCTTAACCCTAAAGTTAACCCAATAACCCTAAATATAACCCACTAACCCTAACCCTAAACCTAACCCTCCTCTATTGACTTACCTCAGAACCTACCAACTTTTGAATGGTTAGGGTTAACCCTAACTCTAACCCTAACCCTAACCCTTACCTCCTCCATTGACATATCTTATGTCCTATCCACTTGGGTAGGGTCAGGGTTAACTCTAACCCTAACCATAACTCTAAAGCTAACCCACTAATCCTAACCATAACCCACTAACCCTAAACCTAACCCCCTAACCCTAACCCTTACATTCCTCTATTGACTTACCTCATAACCTACCAACTTGGGTAGGGTAAGGTTTAACCCTAACCCTATCCCTTACCCCCTCTATTGACATACCTCATGTCCTACCCACTTTTGTAGTGTTAGGGTTAACTCTAACCCTAACTTTAACCATAACTCTAAAGCTAACCCACTAACCCTAACCATTACCCTCTAACCCTAACCCTAACCCCCTAACCCTAACCCTTACATTCCTCTATTGACTTACCTCATAAGCTCCCAACTTGGGTATGGTTAGGGTTAACCCTAACCCTAACCCTATCCCTAACCCTTCCCTCCTCTATTGACATACCTCATGTCCTACCCACTTGGGTAGTGTTAAGGTTAACTCTAAACCTTAACCCTAACCTCCTCTATTGATATACCTTATGTCAAACACACTTGGGTAGGGTTAGGGTTAACCCTAACCCTATCCCTATTCCTAAACCTAACCTCCTCTATTGATATACCTTATGTCAAACCCACTTGGATAGGATTAGGGTTCACCCTAATTCTATCCCTAACCCTAACCCTTAAGTCATGACCTACCCACTTGGGTAGGGTTAACTCTAACCCTAACCCTAAAGTTAACCCACTAACCCTAAACATAACCCACTAACCCTAACCCTAAGCCACTTACCCTAACTCTAACCCATAACCTCCTCTATTGACTTACCTCAGAACCTACCAACTTTTGAATGGTTAGGGTTAACCCTAACCCTAACACTTCCCTTTTCTATTGACATATCTTATGTCCAATCCACTTGGGTAGGGTTAGGGTTAATCCTAACCCTAACCATAACTCTAAAGCTAACCCACTAACCCTAACCATAACCCACTAACCATAACCCACTAACCCTAACCCACTAACCCTAACCCTTACATTCCTCTATTGACTTACCTCATAACCTACCAACTTGGGTATGGTTAGGGTTAACTCTTACCCTAACCCTAACCATAACTCTAAAGCTAACCCACTATCACTAACCATAACCCACTAACCCTAACCCTAGCCCCCTAACCCTAACCCTTACATTCCTCTATTGACTTACCTCATAACCTACCAACTTGGGTAGGGTTAGGTTTAACCCTAACCCTAACCCTATCCCTAACACTTCCCTCCTCTATTGACATACCTCATGTCCTACCCACTTGGATAGGATTAGGGTTCACACTAATTCTATCCCTAACCCTAACCCTTAAGTCATGACCTACCCACTTGGGTAGGGTTAACGCTAACCCTAACCCTAAAGTTAACCCACTAACCCTAAACCTTATCCACTAACCCTGACCCTAAGCCACTAACCCTAACTCTAACCCGAACCCTCCTCTATTGACTTACCTCAGAACCTACCAACTTTTGAATGGTTAGGGTTAACCCTAACTCTATCCCTAACCCTAACCCTTACCTTTTCTATTGACATATCTTATGTACTATCCACCTGGGTAGGGTTAGGGTTAACTCTAACCCTAACCATAACTCTAAAGCTAACCCACCAACCCTAACCATAACCCTCTAACCCTAACCCTAACCCACCAACCCTAACCCTTACATTCCTCTATTGACTTACCTCATAACCTACCAACTTGGGTATGGTTAGGGTTAACCCTAACCCTAACTCTAACCCTAACCCTAAGCTCCTCTATTGAAATATCTTATGTCCTATCCACTTGCTTAGGGTTAGGGTTAACTCTAACCCTAACCATAACTCTAAAGCTAACCCACTACCCCTAACCATAACCCACTAACCCAAACCCTAACCCCCTAACTCTAACCCTTACATTCCTCTATTGACATACCTCATGTCCTACCCACTTGGGTAGTGTTAGGTTAACTCTAACCATAACCCTAACCTCCTCTATTGATATACCTTATGTCAAACCCACTTGGGTAGGGTTAGGGTTAACCCTATCCCTATTCCTAAACCTAACCTCCTCTATTGATATAGCTTATGTCAAACCCACTTGGGTGGGGTTAGGGTTAACCCTAAACCTATCCCTAACCCTAACCATAACTCTGAAGCTAACCCACTACCCCTAACCATAACCCACTAACCCTAACCCTAACCCCCAAACCCTAACCCTTACATTCCTCTATTGACTTACCTCATAACCTACCAGCTTGGGTAGGGTTAGGTTTAACCCTAACCCTAACCCGATCCCTAGCCCTTACCTCCTCTATTGACATACCTCATGTTCTACCTACTTGGGTAGTGTTAGGGTTAACTCTAACCCTTAACCCTTACCTCCTCTATTGATATACCATATGTCAAACTCACTTGAATCGGGTTAGGGTTAACCTTAATTCTATCCCTAACCCTAACCCTAACCCTAACTCTAAAGCTAACCCACTAACCCTAACCATAACCCACTAACCCTAACCCCTAACCCTAACCCTTACATTCCTCTATTGACATACCTCATGTCCTACCCACTTGGATAGTATTAGGGTTAACTCTAACCCTTAACCCTAACCTCCTCTATTGATATACCTTATGTCAAACCCACTTGGGTAGGGTTAGGGTTAACCCTAACCCTATCCCTAAACCTAACCTCCTCTATTGATATACCTTATGTCAAACCCACTTGGATAGGATTAGGGTTCACCCAAATTCTATCCCTAACCCTAACCCTTAAGTCATGACCTACCCACTTGGGTAGGGTTATCTCTAACCCTAACCCTAACCATAACCCTAATACTAACCCACTAACCCTAACCATAACCCACTAACCGTAACCCTAACCCAAACCCACTAACCCTGAACCTCCTCTAATCAATAACCCTAACCCTAACCCAAACCCTAAACCTAATCTACCAACTTCGGGTTAGGGTTAACCCTAACCCTATCCATAACCCTAAAGTTAACCCAATAACCCTAAATATAACCCACTAACCCTAACCCTAACCCTCCTCTATTGACTTACCACAGAACCTACCAACTTTTGAATGGTTAGGGTTAACCCTAACTCTAATCCTAACCCTAACCCTTACCTCCTCTATTGACATATCTTATGTCCTATTCACTTGGGTAGGGTTAGGGTTAACTCTAACCCTAACCATAACTCTAACGCTAACCCACTAACTCTAACCACAACCCACTAACCCTAACCTGACCCCCTAACCCTAACTCTTACATTCCTCTATTGACTTACCTCATAACCTACCAACTTGGGTATGGTTAGGGTTAACCCTAACTTTAACCCTAACCCTTACTTCCTCTATTGACATATCTTATGTCCTATCCACTTGGGTAGGGTTAGGGTTAACTCTAACCCTAACCATAGCTCTAAAGCTAACCCACTACCCCTATCCATAACCCACTAACCCTAACCCTAACCCCCTAACCCTAAACATACATTCCTCTATTGACTTACCTTATAACCTACCAACTTGGGTAGGGTTAGGTTTAACCCTAACCCTATCCCTTACCCCCTCTATTGACATACCTCATGTAATACCCACTTTTGTAGTGTTAGGGTTAACTCTAACCCTAACCCTAACCATAACTCTAAAGCTAACCCACTAACCCTAACCCTAACCCACTAACCCTAACCCTAACCCACTAACCCTAACCCATTCATTCCTCTATTGACTTACTTCATAAGCTACCAACTTGGGTATGTTTAGGGTTAACCCTAACCCTATCCCTAACCCTTCCCTCCTCTATTGACATACCTCATGTCCTACCCACTTTGGTAGTGTTAAGGTTAACTCTAACCCTTAACCCTAACCTCCTCTATTGATATACCTTATGTCAAACCCACTTGGGTAGTGTTAGGGTTAACCCTAACCCTATCCCTATTCCTAACCCTAACCTCCTCTATTGATATACCTTATGTCAAACCCAGTTGGATAGGATGAGGGTTCACCCTATTTCTATCCCTAACCCTAACCCTTAAGTCATGACCTACCCACTTGGGTAGGGTTAACTCTAACCCTAACCCTAAAGTTAATCCACTAACCCTAAACATAACCCACTAACCCAAACCCTAAGCCACTAACCCTAACTCTAACCCTAACCCTCCTCTATTGACTTACCTCAGAACCTACCAACTTTTGAATGGTTAGGGTTCAACCTAACAATAACCCTAACCCTAACTCTTACCTTTTCTATTGACATCTTATGTCCAATCCACTTGGGTAGGGTTAGGGTTAATTCTAACCCTAACCATAACTCTAAAGCTAACCCACTAACCCTAACCATAACCCACTAACCCTAACCCACTAACCCTAACCCTTAAATTCCTCTATTGACTTACCTCATAACCTACCAACTTGGGTATGGTTAGGGTTAACCCTAACTCTAACTCTAACCCTAACCCTTACCTCCTCTATTGAAATATCTTATGTCCTATCCACTTGCTTAGGGTTAGGGTTAACTCTAACCCTAATTATAACTCTAAAGCTAACCCACTACCCCTAACCATAACCCACTAACCCTAACCCTAACCCCCTAACCCTAACCCTTACATTCCTCTATTGACTTACCTCATAACCTACCAACTTGGGTAGGGTTAGGTTTAACCCTAACCCTAAACCGATCCCTAACCCTTACCCCCTCTATTGACATACCTCATGTCCTACCCACTTGAGTAGTGTTAGTGTTAACTGTAACCCTAACCCTAACCACCTCTATTGATATACCTTATGAAAAAACCCACTTGGGTAGGGTTAGGGTTAACCCTAACCCTATCCCTATTCCTAAACCTAACCTCCTCTATTGATTTACCTTATGTCAAACCCACTTGGATAGGGTTAGGGTCAACCCTAAACCTATCCCTAACCCTAACCCTATCCCTAGCCCTTACCTCCTCTATTGACATACCTCATTTTCTACCTACTTGGGTAGTGTTAGGGTTAACTCTAACCCTTAACCCTTACCTCCTCTATTGATATACCATATGTCAAACTCACTTGAATCGGGTTAGGGTTAACCTTAATTCTATCCCTAACCCTAACCCTTAAGTCATGACCTACCCACTTGGCTAGGGTTAACTCTAACCGTAACCCTAACAATAACCCTAAAGCTAACCCACTAACCCTAACGATAACCCACTAAACCTAACCCTAACCCAAACCTACTAACCCTAAACCTCCTCTATTGACTTACCTCATAACCTACCAACTTCGGGTTAGGGTTAACCCGAACCCTAACCCTAACTCTAAAGCTAACCCACTAACCCTAACCATAACCCACTAACCCTAACCCCTAACCCTAACCCTTACATTCCTCTATTGATTTACCTCATAACCTACCAACTTGGGTATGGTTAGGGTTAACCCTAACCCTAACCCTATCCCTAACCCTTACCTCCTCTATTGACATACCTCATGTCCTACCCACTTGGATAGTATTGGATGGTTATCTCTAACCCTAACCCTAACCATAACCCTAAAACTAACCCACTAACCCTAACCATAACCCACTAACCATAACCCTAAACCAAACCCACTAACCCTAAACCTCCTCTATTCACTAACCCTAACCCTAACCCTAACCTACCAACTTCGGGTTAGGGTTAACCCTAACCCTATCCCTAACCCTAAAGTTAACCCACTAACCCTAAACATAACCCACTAACCCTAACCCTAAGCCACTAACCCTAACTCTAACCCTAACCCTCCTCTATTGACTTACCTCAGAACCTACCAACTTTTGAATGGTTAGGGTTAACCCTAACTCTAACCCTAACCCTAACCCTTACCTTTTCTATTGACATATCTTATGTCCAATCCACTTGGGTAAGGTTAGGGTTAATTCTAACCCTAACCATAACTCTAAAGCTAACCCACTAACCCTAACCATAACCCACTAACCCTAACCCACTAACCCTAACCCTTACATTCCTCTATTGACTTACCTCATAACTAGTGTTGAGCGCGAATATTCGAAAAGCGAATTTTTTTAGCGAATATCGGCACTTCGCTAATTCGCGAATATTTCGAATATAGCGCTATAAATTCGCTATTTCGAATATTCGTTTTTTTTTTTTTTTTTTTTAGTTATATTTTTTTCTTTCCTACTTCCCAAATGTAGTTCTTACCTGTCCTGAGGATTCCTGGCTTCCTGGCTGCTCTGGTCAGTGCCCGTTGCCGCTTCTGCCGACTTCCGTGCTCATGTGGAGCGTCCCCATCCATGGGAGAATCTCCATATACTAAAATGTACTGTCGGATTTGAGGAATTACGTTGAAATCGCAATGCGATTAATTCAAGTTATATTAATCGCATTGCGATTACAACTTAGCACTGCTATCTTACATAGGCTAGAATTAACGAATATGGAGTATAGCTATGCACTAGCAGTGCTAAGTTGAAATCGCAATGCGAATACTTTAAGTTAAATTAATCGCATTGCGATTTCAACTTAGCACTGCTGCTATATTCCATATTCGTTAACTCGTTAATTCTAGCAAGCTGACCCATTATAAACCCAGCTCTAAGTTGAAATCGCAATGCGATTAATATAACTTGAATTAATCGCATTGCGATTTCAACGTAATTACTCAAATCCGACAGTACATTTTAGTATATGGAGACGTTCCCATGGTGATGGGGACGCTCCATGAGCACAGAAGTTATGGTTGGCTTGGTAGAATTAGCGAATAGCGAATATGACGATGTATTCGTCATATTCCTCAAAACGAAGATAACGAAGTATTCTACATCTTCGTTTTAGCTACCTATTCGTCTCGTCATCGTCAACTCGCTATTCGCTAATTCTAGCATTCAAATAGGAAGGTTGACTTACCAGACAGCTGTGTTAAATTAGCTATGCGATTTTTTTTTTTTAATACAATAATTATATTACTTGATAAAATTATTATAAGTATTCTATTTATTAAAAAAAAATCGCATAGCTAATTTAACACAGCTGTCTCTATAGTCAACCTTCCTATTTGATTGCTAGAATTAGCGAAGTTGACGAATAGGTAGCTAAAACGAAGATGTAGAATACTTCGTTATCTTCGTTTTGAGGAATATGACGAATACATTCGTCATATTCGTCATCCTCGCTAATTCTAGATATGAAACCAATAGGAAAGTAGCCTTAAGTACAAATCGCAATATGCGATTATTTAAATCGCATGTTAATCACGATAACTAGAAAAAATGACGAATATTCGATTTCGACGAATATGAAACGAATATTCATTCGAATATTCGCGAATTTCGTCAAAATCGAATATGGCACCTGCCGCTCATCACTACTCATAACCTACCAACTTGGGTATGGTTAGGGTTAACCCTAACCCTAACTCTAACCCTAACCCTTACCTCCTCTATTGATATACCTGATGTCAAACCCACTTGGGTAGGGTTAGGGTTAACTCTAACCATAACCATAACTCTAAAGCTAACCCACTACCCCTAACCCTAACCCCCTAACCCTTACATTCCTCTATTGAATTACCTCATAACCTACCAACTTGGGTAGGGTTAGGTTTAACCCTAACCCTAAACCGAACCCTAACCCTTACCCCCTCTATTGACATACCTCATGTCCTACCCCCTTGGGTAGTGTTAGGGTTAACTTTAACCCTAACCCTAACCTCCTCTATTGATATACCTTATGTCAAACCCACTTGGGTAGGGTTAGGGTTAAACTTAACCCTATCTCTATTCCTAAACCTAACCTCCTCTATTGGTATACCTTATGTCAAACCCACTTGGATAGGGTTAGGGTTAACCCTAAACCTATCCCTATCCCTAACCCTATCCCTAGCCCTTACCTCCCCTATTGACATACCTCATGTTCTACCTACTTGGGTAGTGTTAGGGTTAACTCTGACCCTTAACCCTAACCTCCTCTATTGATATACCTTATGTCAAACCCACTTGAATCGGGTTAGGGTTAACCTTAATTCTATCCCTAACCCTAACCCTTAAGTCATGACCTACCCACTTGGGTAGGGTTAGCTCTAACCCTAACCCTAACAATAACCCTAAAGCTAACCCACTAACCCTAACCATAACCCACTAACCCTAACCCTAACCCAAACCTACTAACCCTAAACCTCCTCTATTGACTTACCTCATAACCTACCAACTTCGGGTTAGGGTTAACCCTTACCCTAACCCTAACTCTAAATCTAACCCACTAACCCTAACCATAACCCACTAACCCTACCCCTAACCCTAACCCTTACATTCCTCTATTGATTTACCTCATAACCTACCAACTTGGGTATGGTTAGGGTTAACCCTAACCCTATCCCTAACCCTTACCTCCTCAATTGACATACCTCATGTCCTACCCACTTGGATAGTATTAGGGTTAACTCTAACCCTATCCCTATTCCTAAACCTAACCTCCTCTATTGATATACCTTATGTCAAACCCACTTGGATAGGATAAGGGTTCACCCTAATTCTATCCCTAACCCTAACCCTTAAGTCATGACCTACCCACTTGGGTAGGGTTATCTCTAACCCTAACCATAACCCTAAAACTAACCCACTAACCATAACCATAACCCACTAACCCTAACCCTAAACCAAACCCACTAACCCTTAACCTCCTCTATTCACTAACCCTAACCCTAACCCTAACCCTAACCTACCAACTTCGGGTTAGGGTTAACCCTAACTCTATCCCTAACCCTAAAGTTAACCCAATAACCCTAAATATAACCCACTAACGCTAACACTAACCCTCCTCTATTGACTTACCTCAGAACCTACCAACTTTTGAATGGTTAGGGTTAACCCTAACTCTAACCCTAACCCTAACCCTTACCTCCTCTATTGACATATCTTATGTCCAATCCACTTGGGTAGGGTTAGGGTTAACTCTAACCCTAACCATAACTCTAACGCTAACCCACTAACCCTAACCATAACCCACTAACCCTAACCCTAACCCCCTGACCCTAACCCTTACATTCCTCGATTGACTTACCTCATAACCTACCAACTTGGGTAGGGTTAGGTTTAACCCTAACCCTATCCCTTACCCCCTCTATTGACATACCTCATGTCCTACCCACTTTTGTAGTGGTAGGGTTAACTATAACCCTAACCCTAACCATAACTCTAAAGCTAACCCACTAACCCTAACCATAACCCACTAACCCTAACCCTAACCCACTAACCCTAACACTTACATTCCTCTATTGACTTACCTCATAAGCTTCCAACTTGGGTATGGTTAGGGTTAACCCTAACCCTAACCCTTCCCTTCCCTCCTCTATTGACATACCTCATGTCCTACCCACTTTGGTAGTGTTAAGGTTAACTCTAACCCTTAACCCTAACCTCCTCTATTGATATACCTTATGTCAAACCCACTTGGATAGGATTAGTGTTCACCTTAATTCTATCCCTAACCCTAACCCTTAAGTCATGACCTACCCACTTGGGTAGGGTTAACTCTAACCCTAACCCTAAAGTTAACCCACTAACCCTAAACATAACCCACTAACCCTAACCCTAAGCCACTAACCCTAACTCTAACCCTAACCCTCATCTATTGACCTACCTCAGAACCTACCAACTTTTGAATGGTGAGGGTTAACCCTAACTCTAACCCTAACCCTTACCTTTTCTATTGACATATCTTATGTCCAATCCACTTGGGTAGGATTAGGGTTAATTCTAACCCTAACCATAACTCTAAAGCTAACCCACTAACCCTAACCATAACCCACTAACCCTAACCCACTAACCCTAACCCTTAAATTCCTCTATTGACTTACCTCATAACCTACCAACTTGGGTATGGTTAGGGTTAACCCTAACTCTAACTCTAACCCTAACCCTTACCTCCTCTATTGAAATATCTTATGTCCTATCCACTTGCTTAGGGTTAGGCTTAACTCTAACCCTCATTATAACTCTAAAGCTAACCCACTACCCCTAACCATAACCCACTAACCCTAACCCCCTAACCCTAACCCTTACATTCCTCTATTGACTTACCTCATAACCTACCAACTTGGGTAGGGTTAGGTTTAACCCTAACCCTAAACCGATCCCTAACCCTTACCCCCTCTATTGACATACCTCATGTCCTACCCACTTGAGTAGTGTTAGGGTTAACTCTAACCCTAACCCTAACCTCCTCTATTGATATACCTTATGTCAAACCCACTTGGGTAGGGTTAGGGTTAACCCTAACCCTATCCCTATTCCTAAACCTAACCTCCTCTATTGATATACCTTATGTCAAACCCACTTGGATAGGATTAGGGTTCACCCTAATTCTATCCCTAACCCTAACCCTTAAGTCATGACCTACCCACTTGAGTAGGGTTATCTCTAACCCTAACCCTAACCATAACCCTAAAACTAACCCACTAACCCTAACCATAACCCACTAACCCTAACCCTAAACCAAACCCACTAACCCTAAACCTCCTCTATTCAATAACCCTAACCCTAACCCTCCTCTATTGACTTACCTCAGAACCTACCAACTTTTGAATGCTTAGGGTTAACCCTAACCCTATCCGTACTCCTAAACCTAACCTCCTCTATTGATATACCTTATGTCAAACCCACTTGGATAGGGTTAGGGTTAACCCTAAACCTTTCCCTAACCCTAACCCTATCCCTAGCCCTTACCTCCTCTATTGACATACCTCATGTTCTACCTACTTGGGTAGTGTTAGGGTTAACTCTAACCCTTAACCCTAACCTCCTCTATTGATATACCTTATGTCAAACCCACTTGAATCGGGTTAGGGTTAACCTTAATTCTATCAATAACCCTAACCCTTAAGTCATGACCTACCCACTTGGGTAGGGTAAACTCTAACCCTAACCCTAACAATAACCCTAAAGCTAACCCACTAACCCTAACCATAACCCACTAACCCTAACCCTAACCCAAACCTAGTACTAACCCTAAACCTCCTCTATTGACTTACCTCATAACCTACCAACTTCGGGTTAGGGTTAACCCGAACCCTAACCCTAACTCTAAAGCTAACCCACTAACCCTAACCATAACCCACTAACCCTAACCCCTAACCCTAACCCTTACATTCCTCTATTGATTTACCTCATAACATACCAACTTGGGTATGGTTAGGGGTAACCCTAACCCTAACCCTATCCCTTACCCTTACCTCCTCTATTGACATACCTCATGTCCTACCCACTTGGATAGTATTAGGATTAACTCTAACCCTTAACCCTAACCTCCTCTATTGATATACCTTATGTCAAACCCACTTGGGTAGAGTTAGGGTTAACCCTAACCCTATCCCTATTCCTAAACCAAACCTCCTCTATTAATATACCTTATGTCACACCCACTTGGATAGGATTAGGGTTCACCCTAATTCTATCCCTAACCCTAACCCTTAAGTCATGACCTACCCTCTTGGGTAGGGTTATCTCTAACCCTAACCCTAAAACTAACCCACTAACCCTAACCTAACCATAACCCACTAACCTAACCCTAAACCAAACCCACTAACCTAAACCTCCTCTATTCACTAACCCTAAACCTAACCTACCAACTTCGGGTTAGGGTTAACCCTAACCCTATCCTTAACCCTAAAGTTAACCCAATAACCCTACATATAACCCACTAACCCTAACCCTAACCCTCCTCTATTGACTTACCTCAGAACCTACCTACTTTTGAATGGTTAGGGTTAACCCTAACCCTAACCCTAACCCTTACCTCCTCTATTGACATATCTTATGTCCTATCCACTTGGGTAAGGTTAGGGTTAACTCTAACCCTAACCATAACTCTAACGCTAACCCACTAACCCTAACCATAACCCACTAACCCTAACCCCCTAACCCTAACCCCTTAACCCTAACCCTTACATTCCTCTATTGACTTTCCTCATAACCTACCAACTTGGGTATGGTTAGGGTTAACCCTAACTTCAACCCTAACCCTTACTTCCTCTATTGACATATCTTATGTCCTATCCACTTGGGTAGGGTTAGGTTTAACCCTAACCCTATCCCTTACCCCCTCTATTGACATACCTCATGTCCTACCCACTTTTGTTGTGTTAGGGTTAACTCTAACCCTAACCCTAACCATAACTGTAAAGCTAACCCACTAACTCTAACCATAACCCACGAAGCCTAACCCTAACCCACTAACCCTAACCCTTACATTCCTCTATTGACTTACCTCATAAGCTACCAACTTGGGTATGGTTAGGGTTAACCCTAACCCTAACCCTATCCCTAACCCTTCCCTCCTCTATTGACATACATCATGTCCTACCCACTTTGGTAGTGTTAAGGTTAACTCTAACCCTTAACCCTAACCTCCTCTATTGATATACCTTATGTCAAACCCACTTGGGTAGGGTTAGGGTTAACCCTAACCCTATCCGTATTCCTAAACCTAACCTCCTCTATTGATATACCTTATGTCAAACCCACTTGGATAGGATTAGGGTTCACCCTAATTCTATCCCTAACCCTAACCCTTAAGTCATGACCTACCCACTTGGGTAGGGTTAACTCTAACCCTAACCCTAAAGTTAACCCACTAACCCTAAACATAACCCACTAACCCTAACCCTAAGCCACTAACCCTAACTCTAACCCTAACCCTCCTCTATTGACTTACCTCAGAACCTACCAACTTTTGAATGGTTAGGGTTAACCCTAACTCTAACCCTAACCCTAACCCTTACCTTTTCTATTGACATATCTTATGTCCAATCCACTTAGGTAAGGTTAGGGTTAATTCTAACCCTAACCATAACTCTAAAGCTAACCCACTAACCCTAACCATAACCCACTAACCCTAACCCACTAACCCTAACCCTTACATTCCTCTATTGACTTACCTCATAACCTACCAACTTGGGTATGGTTAGGGTTAACCCTAACCCTAACTCTAACCCTAACCCTTACCTCCTCTATTGAAATATCTTATGTCCTATCCACTTGCTTAGGGTTAGGGTTAACTCTAACCCTAACCATAACTCTAAAGCTAACCCACTACCCCTAACCATAACCCACTAACCCTAACCCTAACCCCTAACCCTAACCCTTACATTCCTCTATTGACTTACCTCATAACCTACCAACTTGGGTAGGGTTAGGGTTAACCCTAACCCTAACCCTAACCCTACCTCTATTGACATACCTCATGTCCTACCACTTGGGTAGTGTTAGGTTAACTCTAACCTAACCTACTCCTATTGATATACCTATGTCAAACCCACTTGGGTAGGGTTAGGTTAACCCTAACCCTATCCCTATTACTAAACCTAACCTCCTCTATTGATATACCTTATGTCAAACCCACTTGGATAGGGTTAGGGTTAACCCTAAACCTATCCCTAACCCTAACCCTATCCCTAGCCCTTACCTCCTCTATTGACATACCTCATGTTCTACCTACTTGGGTAGTGTTAGGGTTAACTCTAACCCTTAACCCTAACCTCCTCTATTGATATACCTTATGTCAAACCCACTTGAATCGGGTTAGGGTTAACCTTAATTCTATCCTAACCTAACCCTTAAGTCATGACCTACCCACTTGGCTAGGGTTAACTCTAACCCTAACCCTAACAATAACCCTAAAGCTAACCCACTAACCCTAACCATAACCCACTAACCCTAACCCTAACCCAAACCTACTAACCCTAAACCTCCTCTATTGACTTACCTCATAACCTACCAACTTCGGGTTAGGGTTAACCCTAACCCTAACTCTAAAGCTAACCCACTAACCCTAACCATAACCCACTAACCCTAACCCCTAACCCTAACCCTTACATTCCTCTATTGATTTACCTCATAACCTACCAACTTGGGTATGGTTAGGGTTAACCCTAACCCTAACCCTATCCCTAACCCTTACCTCCTCTATTGACATACCTCATGTCCTACCCACTTGGATAGTATTAGGGTTAACTCTAACCCTATCCCTATTCCTAAACCTAACCTCCTCTATTGATATACCTTATGTCAAACCCACTTGGATAGGATTAGGGTTCACCCTAATTCTATCCCTAACCCTAACCCTTAAATCATGACCTACCCACTTGGGTAGGGTTATCTCTAACCCTAACCCTAACCATAACCCTAAAACTAACCCACTAACCCTAACCATAACCCACTAACCCTAACCCTAAACCAAACCCACTAACCCTAAACCTCCTCTATTCACTAACCCTAACCCTAACCCTAACCTACCAACTTCGGGTTAGGGTTAACCCTAACCCTATCCCTAACCCTAAAGTTAACCCAATAACCCTAAATATAACCCACTAACCCTAACCCTAACCCTCCTCTATTGACTTACCTCAGAACCTACCAACTTTTGAATGGTTAGGGTTAACCCTAACTCTAACCCTAACCCTTACCTCCTCTATTGACATATCTTATGTCCTATCCACTTGGGTAGGGTTAGGGTTAACTCTAACCCTAACCATAACTCTAACGCTAACCCACTAACCCTAACCATAACCCACTAACCCTAACCCTAACCCCTAACCCTAACCCTTACATTCCTCTATTGACTTACCTCATAACCTACCAACTTAGGTATGGTTAGGGTTAACCCTAACTTTAACCCTAACCCTTACCTCCTCTATTGACATATCTTATGTCCTATCCACTTGGGTAGGGTTAGGGTTAACTCTAACCCTAACCATAACTCTAAAGCTAACCCACTAACCCTAACCATAACCCACTAACCCTAACCCTAACCCCCTAACCCTAACCCTTACATTCATCTATTGACTTACCTCATAAGCTACCAACTTGGGTATGGTTAGTGTTTACCCTAACCCTAACCCTATCCCTAACCCTTCCCTCCTCTATTGACATACCTCATGTCCTACCCACTTTGGTAGTGTTATGGTTAACTCTAACCCTTAACCCTAACCTCCTCTATTGATATACCTTATGTCAAACCCACTTGGGTATGGTTAGGGTTAACCCTAACCCTATCCCTATTCCTAAACCTAACCTCCTCTATTGATATACCTTATGTCAAACCCACTTGGAAAGGGTTAGGGTTAACCCTAAACCTATCCCTAACCCTAACCCTATCCCTAGCCCTTACCTACTCTATTGACATTCCTCATGTTCTACCTACTTGGGTAGTGTTAGGGTTAACTCTAACCCTTAACCCTAACATCCTCTATTGATATACCTTATGTCAAACCCACTTGAATCGGGTTAGGGTTAACCTTAATTCTATCCCTAACCCTAACCCTTAAGTCATGACCTACCCACTTGGGTAGGGTTAACTCTAACACTAACAATAACCCTAAAGCTAACCCACTAACCCTAACCATAACCCACTAACCCTAACCCTAACCCTAACCTACCAACTTCGGGTTAGGGTTAACCCTAACCCTAACTGTAAAGCTAACCCACTAACCCTAACCATAACCCACTAACCCTAACCCTAACCCTAACCCTTACATTCCTCTATTGATTTACCTCATAACCTACCAACTTGGGTATGGTTAGGGTTAACCCTAACCCTAACCCTATCCCTAACCCTTACCTCCTCTATTGACATACCTCATGTCCTACCCACTTGGATAGTATTAGGGTTAACTCTAACCCTTAACCCTAACCTCCTCTATTGATATACCTTATGTCAAACCCACTTGGGTAGGGTTAGGGTTAACCCTAACCCTATCCCTATTCCTAAACCTAACCTCCTCTATTGATATACCTTATGTCAAACCCACTTGGATAGGATGAGGGTTCACCCTAATTCTATCCCTAACCCTAACCCTTAAGTCATGACCTACCCACTTGGGTAGGGCTATCTCTAACCCTAACCATAACCCTAAAACTAACCCACTAACCCTAACCATAACCCACTAACCCTAACCCTAAACCAAACCCACTAACCCTAAACCTCCTCAATTCAATAACCCTAACCCTAACCCTAACCCAAACCTACCAACTTCGGGTTAGGGTTAACCCTAACCCTATCCCTAACCCTAAATTTAACCCAATAACCCTAAATATAACCCACTAACCCTAACCCTAACCCTCCTCTATTGACTTACCTCAGAACCTACCAACTTTTGAATGGTTAGGGTTAACCCTAACTCTAACCCTAACCCTTACCTCCTCTATTGACATATCTTATGTCCTATCCACTTTGGTAGGGTTAGGGTTAACTCTAACCCTAACCATAACTCTAACGCTAACCCACTAACCCTAATCATAACCCACTAACCCTAACCCCCTAACCCTAACCCTTACATTCCTCTATTGACTTACCTCATAACCTACCAACTTGGGTATGGTTAGGGTTAACCCTAACTTTAACCCTAACCCTTACTTCCTCTATTGACATATCTTATGTCCTATCCACTTGGGTAGGGTTAGGGTTAACTCTAACCCTAACCATAGCTCTAAAGCTATCCCACTACCCCTAACCATAACCCACTAACCCTAACCATAACCCCCTAACCCTGACCCTTACATTCCTCTATTGACTTACCTCATAACCTTAAACTTGGGTAGGGTTAAGTTTAACCCTAACCCTATCCCTTACCCCTCTATTGATATACCTCATGTCCTACCCACTTTTGTAGTGGTAGGGTTAACTCTAACCCTAACCCTAACCATAACTCTAAAGCTAACCCAATAACGCTAACCATAACCCACCAACCCTAACCCTAACCCACTAACCCTAACCCATACATTGCTCTATTGACTTACCTCATAAGCTACCAACTTGGGTATGGTTAGGGTTAACCCTAACCCTATCACTAACCCTTCCCTCCTCAATTGACATATCTCATGTCCTACCCACTTTGGTAGTGTTAAGGCTAACTCTAACCCTTAACCCTAACCTCCTCTATTGATATTCCTTATGTCAAACCCACTTGGGTAGGGTTAGTGTTAACCCTAACCCTATCCCTATTCCTAAACCTAACCTCCTTTATTGATATACCTTATGTCAAACCCACTTGGATAGGATTAGGGTTCACCCTAATTCTATCCCTAACCCTAACCCTTAAGTCATGACCTACCCACTTGGGTAGGGTTAACTCTAACCCTAACCCTAAAGTTAACCCACTAACCCTAAACATAACCCACTAACCCTAACCCTAAGCCACTAACCCTAACTCTAACCCTAATACTCCTCTATTGACTTACCTCAGAACCTACCAACTTTTGAATGGTTAGGGTTAACCCTAACTCTAACCCTAACCCTAACCCTTACCTTTTCTATTGACATATCTTATGTCCAATCCACTTGGTAAGGTTAGGGTTAATTCTAACCCTAACCATAACTCTAAAGCTAACCCACTACTAACCCTAACCCACTAACCCACTAACCCTAACCCACTAACCCTAACCCTTACATTCCTCTATTGACTTACCTCATAACCTACCAACTTGGGTATGGTTAGGGTTAACCCTAACCCTAACTCTAACCCTAACCCTTACCTCCTCTATTGAAATATGTTATGTCCTATCCACTTGTTTAGGGTTAGGGTTAACTCTAACCCTAACCATAACTCTAAAGCTAACCCACTACCCCTAACCATAACCCACTAACCCTAACCCTAACCCCTAACCCTAACCCTAACATTCCTCTATTGACTTACCTCATAAGCTACCAACTTGGGAATGGTTAGTTTTAAACCTAACCCTAACCCTATCCCTAACCCTTACCCCTCTATTGACATACCTCATGTCCTACCCACTTTTGTAGTGTTAGGGTTAACTCTAACCCTAACCCTAACCATAACTCTAAAGCTAACCCACTAACCCTAACCATAACCCACTAACCCTAACCCTTACATTCCTATATTGACTTACCTCATAAGCTACCAACTTGGGTATGGTAAGTGTTAACCCTAACCCTATCCCTAACCCTTCCCTCCTCTATTGACATACCTCATGTCCTACCCACTTTGGTAGTGTTAAGGTTAACTCTAACCCTTAACCCTAACCTCCTCTATTGATATACCTTATGTCAAACCCACTTGGGTAGGGTTAGGGTTAACCCTAACCCTATCCCTATTCCTAAACCTAACCTCCTCTATTGATATACCTTATGTCAAACCCACTTGGATAGGATGAGGGTTCACCCTAATTCTATCCCTAACCCTAACCCTTAAGTCATGACCTACCCACTTGGGTAGGGTTAACTCTAACCCTAACCCTAAAGTTAACCCACTAACCCTAAACATAACCCACTAACCCTAACCCTAAGCCACTTACCCTAACTCTAACCCTAACCTTCCTCTATTGACTTACCTCAGAACCTACCAACTTTTGAATGGTTAGGGTTAACCCTAACTCTAACCCTAACCCTAACCATTACCTTTTCAATTGACATATCTTATGTCCAATCCACTTGGTAGGGTTAGGGTTAATTCTAACCCTAACCATAACTCTAAAGCTAACCCACTACCCCTAACCATAACCCACTAACCCTAACCCTAACCCCCTAACCCTAACCCTTACATTCCTCTATTGACTTACCTCATAAGCTACCAACTTGGGTATGGTTAGTGTTAACCCTAACCCTAACCCTATCCCTAACCCTTACCCCCTCTATTGACATACCTCATGTCCTACCCACTTTTGTAGTGTTAGGGTTAACTCTAACCCTAACCCTAACCATAACTCTAAAGCTAACCCACTAACCCTAACCATAACCCACTAACCCTAACCCACTAACCCTAACCCACTAACCCTAACCCTTACATTCCTCTATTGACTTACCTCATAACCTACCAACTTGGGTATGTTTAGGGTTAACCCTAACCCTAACTCTAACCCTAACCCTTACCTCCTCTATTGAAATATGTTAAGTCCTATCCACTTGTTTAGGGTTAGGGTTAACTCTAACCCTAACCATAACTCTAAAGCTAACCCACTACCCCTAACCATAACCCACTAACCCTAACCCTTACCCCTAACCCTAACCCTAACATTCCTCTATTGACTTACCTCATAAGCTACCAACTTGGGAATGGTTAGTTTTAAACCTAACCCTAACCCTATCCCTAACCCTTACCCCTCTATTGACATACCTCATGTCCTACCCACTTTTGTAGTGTTAGGGTTAACTCTAACCCTAACCCTAACCATAACTCTAAAGCTAACCCACTAACCCTAACCATAACCCACTAACCCTAACCCTTACATTCCTATATTGACTTACCTCATAAGCTACCAACTTGGGTATGGTAAGTGTTAACCCTAACCCTATCCCTAACCCTTCCCTCCTCTATTGACATACCTCATGTCCTACCCACTTTGGTAGTGTTAAGGTTAACTCTAACCCTTAACCCTAACCTCCTCTATTGATATACCTTATGTCAAACCCACTTGGGTAGGGTTAGGGTTAACCCTAACCCTATCCCTATTCCTAAACCTAACCTCCTCTATTGATATACCTTATGTCAAACCCACTTGGATAGGATGAGGGTTCACCCTAATTCTATCCCTAACCCTAACCCTTAAGTCATGACCTACCCACTTGGGTAGGGTTAACTCTAACCCTAACCCTAAAGTTAACCCACTAACCCTAAACATAACCCACTAACCCTAACCCTAAGCCACTTACCCTAACTCTAACCCTAACCTTCCTCTATTGACTTACCTCAGAACCTACCAACTTTTGAATGGTTAGGGTTAACCCTAACTCTAACCCTAACCCTAACCATTACCTTTTCAATTGACATATCTTATGTCCAATCCACTTGGTAGGGTTAGGGTTAATTCTAACCCTAACCATAACTCTAAAGCTAACCCACTACCCCTAACCATAACCCACTAACCCTAACCCTAACCCCTAACCCTAACCCTTACATTCCTCTATTGACTTACCTCATAAGCTACCAACTTGGGAATGGTTAGTGTTAACCCTAACCCTAACCCTATCCCTAACCCTTACCCCTCTATTGACATACCTCATGTCCTACCCACTTTTGTAGTGTTAGGGTTAACTCTAACCCTAACCCTAACCATAACTCTAAAGCTAACCCACTAACCCTAACCATAACCCACTAACCCTAACCCACTAACCCTAACCCACTAACCCTAACCCTTACATTCCTCTATTGACTTACCTCATAACCTACCAACTTGGGTATGTTTAGGGTTAACCCTAACCCTAACTCTAACCCTAACCCTTACCTCCTCTATTGAAATATGTTAAGTCCTATCCACTTGTTTAGGGTTAGGGTTAACTCTAACCCTAACCATAACTCTAAAGCTAACCCACTACCCCTAACCATAACCCACTAACCCTAACCCTAACCCCTAACCCTAACCCTAACATTCCTCTATTGACTTACCTCATAAGCTACCAACTTGGGAATGGTTAGTTTTAAACCTAACCCTAACCCTATCCCTAACCCTTACCCCTCTATTGACATACCTCATGTCCTACCCACTTTTGTAGTGTTAGGGTTAACTCTAACCCTAACCCTAACCATAACTCTAAAGCTAACCCACTAACCCTAACCATAACCCACTAACCCTAACCCTTACATTCCTATATTGACTTACCTCATAAGCTACCAACTTGGGTATGGTAAGTGTTAACCCTAACCCTATCCCTAACCCTTCCCTCCTCTATTGACATACCTCATGTCCTACCCACTTTGGTAGTGTTAAGGTTAACTCTAACCCTTAACCCTAACCTCCTCTATTGATATACCTTATGTCAAACCCACTTGGGTAGGGTTAGGTTAACCCTAACCCTATCCCTATTCCTAAACCTAACCTCCTCTATTGATATACCTTATGTCAAACCCACTTGGATAGGATGAGGGTTCACCCTAATTCTATCCCTAACCCTAACCCTTAAGTCATGACCTACCCACTTGGGTAGGGTTAACTCTAACCCTAACCCTAAAGTTAACCCACTAACCCTAAACATAACCCACTAACCCTAACCCTAAGCCACTTACCCTAACTCTAACCCTAACCTTCCTCTATTGACTTACCTCAGAACCTACTAACTTTTGAATGGTTAGGGTTAACCCTAACTCTAACCCTAACCCTAACCATTACCTTTTCAATTGACATATCTTATGTCCAATCCACTTGGGTAGGGTTAGGGTTAATTCTAACCCTAACCATAACTCTAAAGCTAACCCACTACCCCTAACCATAACCCACTAACCCTAACCCTAACCCCCTAACCCTAACCCTTACATTCCTCTATTGACTTACCTCATAAGCTACCAACTTGGGAATGGTTAGTTTTAAACCTAACCCTAACCCTATCCCTAACCCTTACCCCCTCTATTGACATACCTCATGTCCTACCCACTTTTGTAGTGTTAGGGTTAACTCTAACCCTAACCCTAACCATAACTCTAAAGCTAACCCACTAACCCTAACCATAACCCACTAACCCTAACCCTTACATTCCTATATTGACTTACCTCATAAGCTACCAACTTGGGTATGGTAAGTGTTAACCCTAACCCTATCCCTAACCCTTCCCTCCTCTATTGACATACCTCATGTCCTACCCACTTTGGTAGTGTTAAGGTTAACTCTAACCCTTAACCCTAACCTCCTCTATTGATATACCTTATGTCAAACCCACTTGGGTAGGGTTAGGGTTAACCCTAACCCTATCCCTATTCCTAAACCTAACCTCCTCTATTGATATACCTTATGTCAAACCCACTTGGATAGGATGAGGGTTCACCCTAATTCTATCCCTAACCCTAACCCTTAAGTCATGACCTACCCACTTGGGTAGGGTTAACTCTAACCCTAACCCTAAAGTTAACCCACTAACCCTAAACATAACCCACTAACCCTAACCCTAAGCCACTTACCCTAACTCTAACCCTAACCTTCCTCTATTGACTTACCTCAGAACCTACCAACTTTTGAATGGTTAGGGTTAACCCTAACTCAAACCCTAACCCTAACCATTACCTTTTCAATTGACATATCTTATGTCCAATCCACTTGGGTAGGGTTAGGGTTAATTCTAACCCTAACCATAACTCTAAAGCTAACCCACTACCCCTAACCATAACCCACTAACCCTAACCCTAACCCCCTAACCCTAACCCTTACATTCCTCTATTGACTTACCTCATAAGCTACCAACTTGGGTATGGTTAGTGTTAACCCTAACCCTAACCCTATCCCTAACCCTTACCCCCTCTATTGACATACCTCATGTCCTACCCACTTTTGTAGTGTTAGGGTTAACTCTAACCCTAACCCTAACCATAACTCTAAAGCTAACTCACTAACCCTAACCATAACCCACTAACCCTAACCCACTAACCCTAACCCTTACATTGCTCTATTGACTTACCTCATAAGCTACCAACTTGGGTATGGTTAGGGTTAACCCTAACCCTAACCCTATCACTAACCCTTCCCTCCTCTATTGACATACCTCATGTCCTACCCACTTTGGTAGTGTTAAGGTTAACTCTAACCCTTAACCCTAACCTCCTCTATTGATATACCTTATGTCAAACCCACTTGGATAGGATTAGTGTTCACCTTAATTCAATCCCTAACCCTAACCCTTAAGTCATGACCTACCCACTTGGGTAGGGTTAACTCTAACCCTAACCCTAAAGTTAACCCACTAACCCTAAACATAACCCACTACCCCTAACCCTAAGCCACTAACCCTACCTCTAACCCTAACCCTCCTCTATTGACTTACCTCAGAACCTACCAACTTTTGAATGGTTAGGGTTAACCCTAACTCTAACCCTAACCCTAACCCTTACCTTTTCTATTGACATATCTTATGTCCAATCCATTTGGGTAGGGTTAGGGTTAATTCTAACCCTAAACATAACTCTAAAGCTAACCCACTAAACCTAACCCTAACCCACTAACCCTAACCCTAACCCCCTAACCCTAACCCTTACATTCCTCTATTGACTTACCTCATTACCTACCAACTTGGGTAGGGTTAGGTTTAACCCTAACCCTAACCCGATCCCTAACCCTTACCCCCTCTATTGACATACCTCATGTCCTACCCACTTGATTAGTGTTAGGGTTAACTCTAACCCTAACCCTAACCTCCTCTATTGATATACCTTATGTCAAACCCACTTGGGTAGGGTTAGGGTTAACCCTAACCCTATCCCTATTCCTAAACCTAATCTCCTCTATTGATATACCTTATGTCAAACCCACTTGGATAGGATTAGGGTTCACCCTAATTCTATCCCTAACACTAACCCTTAAGTCATGACCTACCCACTTGGGTAGGGTTATCTCTAACCCTAACCCTAACCATAACCCTAAAACTAACCCACTAACCCTAACCATAACCCCCTAACCCTAACCCTAAACCAAACCCACTAACCCTAAACCTCCTCTATTCAATAACCCTAACCCTAACCCTAACCCTAACCTACCAACTTCGGGTTAGGGTTAACCCTAACCCTATCCCTAACCCTAAAGTTAACCCAATAACCCTAAATATAACCCATTAACCCTAACCCTAACCCTCCTCTATTGACTTACCTCAGTACCTACCAACTTTTGAATGGTTAGGGTTAACCCTAACTCTAACCCTAACCCTCACCTCCTCTATTGACATATCTTATGTCCTATCCACTTGGGTAGGGTTAGGGTTAACTCTAACCCTAACCATAACTCTAACGCTAACCCACTAACCCTAACCATAACCCACTAACCCTAACCCTAACCCCCTAACCCTAACCCTTACATTCCACTATTGACTTACCTCATAACCTACCAACTTGAGTATGGTTAGGGTTAACCCTAACTTTAACCCTAACCCTTACTTCCTCTATTGACATATCTTATGTCCTATCCACTTGGGTAGGGTTAGGGTTAACTCTAACCCTAACCATAGCTCTAAAGCTAACCCACTACCCCTAACCATAACCCACTAACTCTAACCCCCTAACCCCCTGACCCTTACATTCCTCTATTGACTTACCTCATAACCTACCAACTTGGGTAGGGTTAGATTTAACCCTAACCCTATCCCTTACCCCCTCTATTGACATACCTCATGTCCTACCCACTTTTGTAGTGGTAGGGTTAACTCTAACCCTAACCATAACTCTAAATCTAACCCACTAACCCTAACCATAACCCACTAACCCTAACCCTAACCCACTAACCCTAACCCTTACATTGCTCTATTGACTTACCTCACAAGCTACCAACTTGGGTATGGTTAGGGTTAACCCTAACCCTAACCCTTTCCCTAACCCTTCCCTCCTCTATTGACATACCTCATGTCCTACCCACTTTGGTAGTGTTAAGGTTAACTCTAACCCTTAACCCTAACCTCCTCTATTGATATACCTTATGTCAAACCCACTTGGATAGGATTAGTGTTCACCTTAATTCTATCCCTAACCCTAACCCTTAAGTCATGACCTTCCCACTTGGGTAGGGTTAACTCTAACCCTAACCCTAAAGTTAACCCACTAACCCTAAACATAACCCACTAACCCTAACCCTAAGCCACTAACCCTAACTCTAACCCTAACCCTCCTCTATTGACTTACCTCAGAACCTACCAACTTTTGAATGGTTAGGGTTAACCCTAACTCTAACCCTAACCCTAACCCTTACCTTTTCTATTGACATATCTTATGTCCAATCCACTTGGGTAAGGTTTGGGTTAATTCTAACCCTAACCATAACTCTAAAGCTAACCCACTAACCCTAACCATAACCCACTAACCCTAACCCACTAACCCTAACCCTTACATTCCTCTATTGACTTACCTCATAACCTACCAACTTGGGTATGGTTAGGGTTAACCCTAACCCTAACTCTAACCCTAACCCTTACCTCCTCTAATGAAATATCTTATGTCCTATCCACTTGCTTAGGGTTAGGGTTAACTCTAACCCTAACCATAACTCTAAAGCTAACCCACTACCCCTAACCATAACCCACTAACCCTAACCCCCTATCCCTAACCCTTACATTCCTCTATTGACTTACCTCATAAGCTACCAACTTGGGTATGGTTAGTGTTTTTTTTTTTTTTTTTTATAATCTTTTTATTATTTCAATATAAGAAGTTAACAAGTTAGTTCAACAAATTTGCAATTAATATCTTCCCCATTCCTCCCAACCACCCCCCCCCCTCTGCCCACCCTCCATTCCTGCAGGGGAAAGGGGAAAGGAAAAAAAAAAAAAAAAACTCTCCTCAACCATCCCAGTCTCTCCAAACATTGGCCCATTTCATATAGGACCCTCTTTGTCTATACATAATTCTCTCATAGATTTTCACCTTATCCACCAGACATAACCAGTTCTTGCAGTCTGGAGCAGAAGGGGAAAACCATTCTCTGGCTACAAGAAGCCTAGCCAAAAACAGCACTTTAGTCAGCAGACGGCCCTTCATAAGCTGGCAGTTAACCTCTGATAGATCCCCTAAAACCCATACCTTGGGAGATAGAGGAATATCTATATTGAGTCTCCGAGTCAAAGTTATTTGTACCGCTCTCCAGTATTTACTCACTATCGGGCAGTCCCAGAACAGATGCATATGATCTGCCCGGGATCCCCACAGCGAGGGCAGTCAGATGCGGCTCTAAGTCCCCTCTTATGGAGCCATAAAGGTGTCACATATATTTTGTGTATTATATTAAACTGTACAACAGTGTGATTAAAGTTGTGTGAAACCTGTCTAAAATTTTCCCTATATTCTCCCAATCCGGAGAACCCACCTCTGACATTAATACAGACCAGGATTTCTGTCCTGGAGATAAACAATCCGAAAAAAACCTTTCATCAAGTGCCTATAACAATGTGATAATTTCACCTTAATACCACCTTTCTTACAAATCAAATTGTGCAAAAATTCCGGGTATCTACCTCAAGTGAGTACCTATCAACAGTATTAAGAAGTGCTGACCTCAATTGAAAATATGCATACCAAGCCACCTCACCCAGTTTGGAGTTCTGTTTTAGCTCCATAAGAGACAGGACCTGCCCATTTTTAACCACCTGGTTCAAATATTGAATATTTCGCGTTCTCCAGTATTGCCAACAATTTGGATCATCTAATTTCAGAAGCTTTGAATTATGCCATAATGGGGTGCAGATAAGTGTTGCCTTAACTTTGAACCAGCTCTTTATCACCAACCATGCCTTTGTGGCCATTCTAAGAAAGGGTTTATAACCAGTCTGTATGTTAAGCAAATAATCGGACTCCAATACTGTAAATAAATCTGAAAAACCTGAGTCTTTCACCAGTTTTCTACAAAGTTGACTATTTTCCCAATCATTGAGGAAGCAAAGTTGAGATGACATGAAGTATCCCCTAAAGTAGGGGAGGTTAAGACCTCCCCTGCTGTAGGGCATGGAAAAATAAAGCGACTTTAGTCTCACCCGCTTCCTTCCCCATAGTAAGTCATTAATCATCCGTTCTATCAACCTAAAATACTTATCCTCAATCCAAACGGGCGAGTTACGAAGAACATAAAGTACCTGGGGCAGCACTACCATTTTTATTAATGAAATTCTGTCCCCTCTTGCGGGCAGAACTTTTTGCCATATCTTAATTTTATAAACCAAGACACGTCCTCCTAGTAGGATATGTCGAACTAACTCTCAATTTTTAACATCAGTGTGAGGGTTTAGTGTTACGGCAGTGTGCACCTATTTCTGGTTCTGTGTTTGTTCTGAATTCTTGCCACATCCACATAAATTTCATCTTATGTAGGATGTCCTTTGTGGTACTTGTTGTCCGTTGCTGGCATCATCCATTGTATGCATTTTTTGCTGGTGATTGCCATTAGCAACGTACTACAAGTGCAGGATGTGCTCCCCTACAGAAATGCACAACTGCATATGGGTATGAGCGCATCCTGCTTTCTTATCACCACACTTTTTGATGGTTTATATATATATATGTATGGAGGTGTATAAACTCCATTTTAAATGTGCCTGCATTTCAACCTCAGGTCACATTTGGGTGCACCTGTTTGGCCTTGGGCTATATCAGTCAGTCTTGAGTAGGGCTCATAGACACCTCCCACCTCCCATTGCAAGCATGGCCACATGCTGGAGGTAACAGAGGAGATGTTTGTGAGTCGTCCTAATGCTCCTGTAATTGCCCACTGGCCCCTGATATCGCCCATACGGCGCAGGTAGGTGAGTGTTAGGGCCCACGGGCTATTTGAGAGACCTTGACGCTGGTGCCCGAGGCTTAAGACACGTCCTCCTAGTAGGATATGTCGAACTAACTCTCAATTTTTAACATCAGTGTGAGGGTTTAGTGTTACGGCAGTGTGCACCTATTTCTGGTTCTGTGTTTGTTCTGAATTCTTGCCACATCCACATAAATTTCATCTTATGTAGGATGTCCATTGTGGTACTTGTTGTCCGTTGCTGGCATCATCCATTGTATGCATTTTTGCTGGTGATTGCCATTAGCAACGTACTACAAGTGCAGGATGTGCTCCCCTACAGAAATGCACAACTGCATATGGGTATGAGCGCATCCTGCTTTCTTATCACCACACTTTTTGATGGTTTATATATATATATGTATGGAGGTGTATAAACTCCATTTTAAATGTGCCTGTATTTCAACCTCAGGTCACATTTGGGTGCACCTGTTTGGCCTTGGGCTATATCAGTCAGTCTTGAGTAGGGCTCATAGACACCTCCCACCTCCCATTGCAAGCATGGCCACATGCTGGAGGTAACAGAGGAGATGTTTGTGAGTCGTCCTAATGCTCCTGTAATTGCCCACTGGCCCCTGATATCGCCCATACGGCGCAGGTAGGTGAGTGTTAGGGCCCACGGGCTATTTGAGAGACCTTGACGCTGGTGCCCGAGGCTTAAGACACGTCCTCCTAGTAGGATATGTCGAACTAACTCTCAATTTTTAACATCAGTGTGAGGGTTTAGTGTTACGGCAGTGTGCACCTATTTCTGGTTCTGTGTTTGTTCTGATATCTTAATTTTAGATCTCAACCTCGACAGAAGAGGGATCAAATTAAGTTGGAGATAGTCCTGAATTTTGGCAGAAGCTGTTATCCCCAGGTATTTTATTGAGTCAAAAATAGATACCCGATTAGAGAGATATTCCACGGATCCTCGCAACTTATCTATAGGGAGAAGAACAGTCTTCCCCCAGTTAACCTCCAAGCCAGAAAAATGGGAGAATAGGCTAACCAGTTCCATTATTCGAGGGAGTGTTTTTTCTGTTTGATGAATAAAGAACAAGATATCGTCTGCATAAAGGGATATACGATCCTGCTCCCCCATTGCACCAAAGCCAACCACTCTCGGGTCTTGCCTTATACTAGCTGCAAGGGGCTCAATATAAATATTGAATAAAAGAGGGGAAAGAGGACAACCTTGACGAGTACCTCTTCCCAATACAAAACTCTCTGTCAGCATGTCATTGATCCTGATTCTGGCCTTCGGACATTTATATAGCAGCTGAACCATCCCTATAAATTTGGGGCCAAAACCCATTCTTCTCATCACCTCCCAGAGGAACGTCCACTCGACCCTGTCGAATGCCTTAGTAGCATCCAAAGACAGGACCGAGCGGGCGCCGCCTCCGGGGACTGAATATTGGCAAAAACCTATGCAGATTGTGATGAGTACCCCTTTTCGCCATAAAGCCATTTTGATCTGGGTGGATCAAAGCTGACATAACCTGAGAAAGCCTCCTAGCTAGAACCTTTGCTAACAACTTAGCATCCGTATTTAATAGGGAGATTGGTCTATACGAGCTCAAATCCGCCGGGTCTTTATCTTTTTTGGGATTAAAACTATCACAGCTTCCATCATAGACTGTGGCAAATCCCTCCCTGCAATGCTTGAGCAAACACTTCCAGTAGATGAGGGAGAATGACATCACTATACTTACGATAAATTTCATATGGAAAACCATCTGACCCTGGTGATGAGTTCCCGGAGATGGACTTCAAGGCCTCTTGAATCTCCGCAAGAGACACCTCTCCTTCCAGGGATTCTTTTGGGCTTCTGTTAGCTTTGGAAGAGAAATTCTCTCCAGGAACTGTCTCCCCAGGTCAGCTGGCAGACCAGATGAAGCTCTGTATATCTGGGAGAAATATTGCAAAAAGAGTCCCTTATACCCTCTGGGTCTGATATTATTGCTCCATCTAGGTTACGCACTAGAGTAATAGCTTTCTTTTTTGTCCTGTTGTGATATTATTTTAGCTAAAAGCTTACCAGGGCGTCCCGATTCTGAAAAATACTTCTGGCCCTTAAAAAGTAGCCTATGGTTTGCTTTCTCAATTACATATTCTTTCAAGGAGCAACTAGCCTTTTGCATCTCTTCCTTGTTACATTCCGTAGGTTGATCAATGAACCGCTCCGTTGTGGAGGCCACTGTGTCTGTCAGATTTTTTCTTTTTCTTAAATGATCTTTTCACGGCCGTAATATCACTAATGAGAACCCCCTCAGATATGCTTTCAGAGCGTCCCAAACTGAGTTGATGTTGGCAGAGGGGAGATTCACCTCCCAAAAGGAGGATACATGTGTTTTAATCGACTGGCAGTTATCCATTATAGTAAGCCAGTATGGATTCAACTTGAACCCAAATCCCCTATTATCTTTATTCTCCCCAATGCGAACCTCAATTAGGACCGGTGAATGGTCTGAAACTGTTCTTATACCATATCGTATCCTTTTAATATTATTCAGATTATTCTCATTAGTAAATGCCAAATCTATCCTAGACATTGCTCTTCCTCCTCTACTAACACAGGAATAAACTCTCTTTCCTCCGCCAACATGTTCCCATATATCCACCAATCCAATCTCCAAACAGAATTGAGGCAATGGGGAATTACACATGTTCCTTCCCGATCTGCATCTAAAGTCAATCTGTCCTTTTGGGATCCATAACAGCGTTAAAGTCTCCCATCAGTACAAGCCGAGATGCCGGCTTGCCTTCCAAGAAACGTAATAGTTGGATAAGTGGGCACATGGAAAATGGCGGAGGTATATAAAAAAGCAAGAGTGTAATTATATCCATGTAGCTTCCCATACAAAAAAATAAACCTGCCTTGGTCATCTATATGAGATTCGATTAACAAAAATCTATAGAGTTGTGAATCAAAACCGATACACCCCTAGAGGCGCCACTGAAAGTAGAGTGGTAAGACTGGGAATGCCAGCCCGTCATCAAGCGAGACACGGTCTCTTCAGTAAGGTGAGTTTCAACTATACAGATAATTGCAGGAAGATACCTCTTCACTGCATCCATAATAGCTTGTCTTTTAACCCTCTCCACAAGTCCTCTGACATTCCAAGAGACAATTCTAACAGACATCAGCTACGAAGAGGAGAGAAAAAAAAAAAAAAAAATTTTCTCCTATACCCTTTCCCTGCAGGTTAAGTACCCTCCCCATTCCCTCCTCCTTCCCTCTGGTCCGCCCGATCTAGTCAGCAAACCTCTATCCTCCGGTCATTCTCCCCCTCCCACTAGTTCCCTCCTCCCTCCATCCCTAGAGAACATATGAATATATCAAATGCCCATTTGCTCCATCCAATCCAGTGCTTGTTGCGAATTCTCAAAAAATTTAGTAGTCCCATTATGGATCACTCTCAGTTTCGCTGGATACAGTAGGGAATATTTAATGTCTTTTAGCGCCAAACGTTTCTTTATCTCATTGAAATTTCTTCTTTTCTCCTGGGTCTGTCGAGCAAAGTCAGGGAAAAATAACAGTCTAGTACCCTGATGTTCAATGGGTGCACACTCCTCGCCCTTCTCAATATCATATCCCTATCCATAGATAGTAATAATTTCATTAAGATTGTTCGCGGCGGCCTCCCTGGAGTGGGTTTCCCCTGGAATCCGATGGGCTCTTTCTATTTGAAACATAGGAGAGAAATATTCACTACTCAGTTTTTCCAAAACTACATCCTTGAGTTGTTCAACTAGCTGCCGCCCTCAACTCCCTCTGGAAATCCAACTAAGCGGATATTATACCGCCTTGATCTGTTTTCCAGGTCTTCCAATTTATTTTGTAAAAGATGATTTTCCGAGGAAAGAGACCGAGTTTTAGATTTGATCGTATCCATATCGGATTGGAGGGAGTCTACCGTCTTTTCCATGTTAAGTAGTCGATCCCGAATTTTAGTCAGATCTTCTCTTATTAGAGATATATCGCTCTGCATTGACCCGAGTTGGCTGGACATCCCCTGCACTAGCATGCCATTATTTTCAACAGCGCTCAGAATTTTTTCCAGGGCCGAGGGGTCATGCTCAGTTTCTGCTCGCGCCAGGAGACTTTCCTCCTCTCCTTCCTGATCCGCTAGCCCATCCTCAGATAGTTCTTCAGCTTGCGGAGTTTTAACGGTTTTTTTATAGTTAGTGCTCATTTTCCCTTTAATCGACCCCTTCTCAATAAGGGAGGGAGATTTTAAAAATTTGTCAATTTTACCCTCAGGTGTCTTAGTCCCCAGTTTTGATCCTGAGGAATCCACCGACCGCCGCTTTGGAGCCATCAGGCGCTAAAGGCCCCCTTCAATGTGTGTGTCTGTATATTTTTTTTTTTTTTTCCCCTTCTTTTCCCCTTCCTCCTTTTTCCCCTCTTTTCCCTTTCCTTTTTTTTTTTTTTTTTTCCCTTAACGTATTTGCTACTTGCTAATTTGAGTTTTCAAGGTTTTCAAATGTCCCTGTGTACTCAGCCCCCCTCTTATTTTTTTTTTTATTTTTTTTTTTTCCCCTTTTTTTTCCCCAAGTCTCTTCCCTTTCTTTCTTTTTTTCTCTTCTCTTTTCCCTTCTTCCTTTTCTTTCTCCTTTATAGATTTTATCCTTCTTCTTTCTCTTTTCCTTTTTTTTCCCTTTTTCCTTTCCTCCTCTTTTTTCTCCTCTCTTTTGAATTAATTTAATTTAAATTTTTCCCTTCTCTATTTCTTTTTTCTTGTTTCCTTTTTTTTTTCTGCTAAGTTCCTTCTTCTTAGTACTTCTTAGTACAAACCAATACAGTCTTAATAGTCTTAATACATCTTTAAATCAATCCCAAAAAAAAAAAAACAATAAGCAAAAACGAAGGGAAAAAACAGCAGATTTTCTTTTTTTTTTTTTTTCTCACGTGTCCTGCGTCCAAGAGGGGATGAATGGATGAGCCAAGGGATCCAGGCAGAAGGGAGACGGCACACAGGAAAACCAGACGAGCCAGGCCAGGAAGCCAGCCAAAGAGCCAGCCACGAGGAGGAGCGGGGAGATGGAGCGCACACCCTGCGAGCAACAGCCACAAACAGCAGACCCCAGCAACAAGGAGCTCTCTCCCAGGACCGAGCAACCAGCCGGGAAAACTACCAGGTAGCACGGAAGCAAGGCGGCAGCCACAAGCAACCGAAACAGGAGGCGAGACAAGGGAGGGCAGGCAGAGACACACGCGGTCCGGAGTTCTCCACAGAACGGCTGACGATGGAACGCTCAGCACAGCATCAACGGGGGGAGCCGACGGGCCGGAGAGCGAGGAGGAGGAGGAGGGCAGGAGGAGGAGGAGAGCGCGACGTGCGTGTTCACGTCATCACACCGTCCATCAACTTGGGTATGGTTAGTGTTAACCCTAACCCTAACCCTATCCCTAACCCTTACCCCCTCTATTGACATACCTCATGTCCTGCCCAATTTTGTAGTGTTAGGGTTAACTCTAACCCTAACCCTAACCATAACTCTAAAGCTAACCCACTAACCATAACCATAACCCACTAACCCTAACCCTTACATTCCTCTATTGACTTACCTCATAAGCTACCAACTTGGGTATGGTTAGTGTTAACCCTAACCCTAACCCTATCCCTAACTCTTCCCTCCTCTATTGACATACCTCATGTCCTACCCACTTTGGTAGTGTTAAGGTTAACTCTAACCCTTAACCCTAACCTCCTCTATTGATATACCTTATGTCAAACCCACTTGGGTAGGGTTAGGGTTAACCCTAACCCTATCCCTATTCCTAAACCTAACCTCCTCTATTGATATACCTTATGTCAAACCCACTTGGATAGGATGAGGGTTCACCCTAATTCTATCCCTAACCCTAACCCTTAAGTCATGACCTACCCACTTGGGTAGGGTTAACTCTAACCCTAACCCTAAAGTTAACCCACTAACCCTAAACATAACCCACTAACCCTAACCCCAAGCCACTAACCCTAACTCTAACCTAACCCTCCTCTATTGACTTACCTCAGAACCTACCAACTTTTGAATGGTTAGGGTTAACCCTAACTCTAACCCTAACCCTTACCTTTTCTATTGACATATCTTATGTCCAATCCACTTGGGTAGGGTTAGGGTTAATTCTAACCCTAACCATAACTCTAAAGCTAACCCAATAACCCTAACCATAACCCACTAACCCTAACCCACTAACCCTAACCCTTACATTCCTCTATTGACTTACCTCATAACCTACCAACTTGGGTATGGTTAGGGTTAACCCTAACTCTAACTCTAACCCTAACCCTTACCTCCTCTATTGACATATCTTATGTCCAATCCACTTGCTTAGGGTTAGGGTTAACTCTAACCCTAACCATAACTCTAAAGCTAACACACTACCCCTCACCATAACCCACTAACTCTAACCCTAACCCCCTAACCCTAACCCTTACATTCCTCTATTGACTTACCTCATTACCTACCAACTTGGGTAGGGTTAGGTTTAACCCTAACCCTAACCCGATCCCTAACCCTTACCCCTTCTATTGACATACCTCATGTCCTACCCACTTGAGTAGTGTTAGGATTAACTGTAACCCTAACCCTAACCTCCTCTATTGATATACCTTATGTCAAACCCACTTGGGTAGGGTTAGGGTTAACCCTAACCCTATCCCTATTCCTAAACCTAACCTCCTCTATTGATATACCTTATGTCAAACCCACTTGGATAGGATTAGGGTTCACCCTAATTCTATCCCTAACCCTAACCCTTAAGTCATGACCTACCCACTTGGGTAGGGTTATCTCTAAGCCTAACCCTAACCATAACCCTAAAACTAACCCACTAACCCTAACCATAACCCACTAACCCTAACCCTAAACCAAACACACTAACCCTAAACCTCCTCTATTCAATAACCCTAACCCTAACCCTAACCTACCAACATCGGGTTCGGGTTAACCCTAACCCTATCCCTAACCCTAAAGTTAACCCAATAACCCTAAATATAACCCACTAACCCTTACCCTAACCCTCCTCTATTGACTTACCTCAGAACCTACCAACTTTTGAATGGTTAGGGTTAACCCTAACTCTAACCCTAACCCTTACCTCCTCTATTGACATATCTTATGTCCTATCCACTTGGGTAGGGTTAGGGTTAACTCTAACCCTAACCATAACTCTAACGCTAACCCACTAACCCTAACCATAACCCACTAACCCTAACCCTAACCCCCTAACCCTAACCCTATCCCTAACCCTTACCCCATCTATTGACATACCTCATGTCCTACCCACTTTTGTAGTGTTAGGGTTAACTCTAACCCTAACCCTAACCATAACTCTAAAGCTAACCCACTAACCCTAACCATAACCCACTAACCCTAACCCTTACATTCCTCTATTGACTTACCTCATAAGCTACCAACTTGGGTATTGTTAGTGTTAACCTCTACCCCCTCTATTGACATACCTCATGTCCTACCCACTTTGTAGTGTTAGGGTTAACTCTAACCCTAACCCTAACCATAACTCTAAAGCTAACCCACTAACCCTAACCATAACCCACTAACCCTAACCCACTAACCCTAACCCTTACATTCCTCTATTGACTTACCTCATAAGCTACCAACTTGGGTATTGTTAGTGTTAACCCTAATCCTAACCCTATCCCTAACCCTTCCCTCCTCTATTGACATACCTCATGTCCTACCCACTTTGGTAGTGTTAAGGTTAACTCTAACCCTTAACCCTAACCTCCTCTATTGATATACCTTATGTCAAACCCACTTGGGTAGGGTTAGGGTTAACCCTAACCCTATCCCTATTCCTAAACCTAACCTCCTCTATTGATATACCTTATGTCAAACCCACTTGGATAGGATGAGGGTTCACCCTAATTCTATCC
Organism: Bufotes viridis; assembly: GCA_033119425.1. Lineage (NCBI taxonomy): Eukaryota > Metazoa > Chordata > Amphibia > Anura > Bufonidae > Bufotes > Bufotes viridis. The sequence goes on from CM065596.1 coordinate 1,825,394, forward strand.
CTAACCCTAACCCTTAAGTCATGACCTACCCACTTGGGTAGGGTTAACTCTAACCCTAACCCTAAAGTTAACCCACTAACCCTAAACATAACCCACTAACCCTAACCCTAAGCCACTAACCCTAACTCGAACCCTAACCCTAATCTATTGACTTACCTCAGAACCTACCAACTTTTGAATGGTTAGGGTTAACCCTAACTCTAACCCTGACCCTAACCCTTACCTTTTCTATTGACATATCTTATGTCCAATCCACTTGGGTAGGGTTAGGGTTAATTCTAACCCTAACCATAACTCTAAAGCTAACCCACTAACCCTAACAATAACCCACTAACCCTAACCCACTAACCCTAACCCTTACATTCCTCTATTGACTTACCTCATAACCTACCAACTTGGGTATGGTTAGGGTTAACCCTAACTCTAACTCTAACCCTAACCCTTACCTCCTCTATTGAAATATCTTATGTCCTATCCACTTGCTTATGGTTAGGGTTAACTCTAACCCTAACCATAACTCTAAAGCTAACGCACTACCCCTCACCATAACCCACTAACTCTAACCCTAACCCCCTAACCCTAACCCTTACATTCCTCTATTGACATACCTCATGTCCTACCCACTTGAGTAGTGTTAGGGTTAACTCTCACCCTAACCCTAACCTCCTCTATTGATATACCTTATGTCAAACCCACTTGGGTAGGGTTAGGGTTAACCCTAACCCTATCCCTATTCCTAAACCTAACCTCCTCTATAGATATACCTTATGTCAAACATACTTGGGTAGGGTTAGGGTTAACCCTAAACCTATCCCTAACCCTAACCATATGCCTAGCCCTTACCTCCTCTATTGACATACCTCATTTTCTACCTACTTGAGTAGTGTTAGGGTTAACTCTAACCCTTAACAATAACCTCCTCTATTGATATACCTTATGTCAAACCCACTTGAATCGGGGTAGGGTTAACCTTTATTCTATCCCTAACCCTAACCCTAAAGTCATGACCTACCCACTTGGGTAGGGTTAACTCTACCCTAACCCTAACAATAACCCTAAAGCTAACACACTAACCCTAACCATAACCCACTAACCCTAACCCTAACCCAAACCTACTAACCCTAAACCTCCTCTATTGACTTACCTCATAACCTACCAACTTCGGGTTAGGGTTAACCCTAACCCTAACTCTAAAGCTAACCCACTAACCCTAACCATAACCCACTAACCCTAACCCCTAACCCTAACCCTTACATACCTCTATTGATTTACCTCATAACCTACCAACTTGGGTCTGGTTAGGGTTAACCCTAACCCTAACCCTATCCCTAACCCTTACCTCCTCTATTGACATACCTCATGTCCTACCCACTTGGATAGTATTAGGGTTAACTCTAACCCTTAACCCTAACCTCCTCTATTGACATACCTCATGTCCTACCCACTTGGATAGTATTAGGGCTAACTCTAACCCTTACCCTAACCCTTAACTCCTCTATTGACATATCTTTTGTCCTATCCACTTGGGTAGGGTTAGGGTTAACTCTAACCCTAACCATAACTCTAACGCTAACCCACTAACCCTAACCATAACCCACTAACCCTAACCCTAACCCCCTAACCCTTACATTCCTCTATTGACTTACCTCATATCCTACCAACTTGGGTATGGTTAGGGTTAACCCTAACTCTAACCCTAACCCTAACCCTTACCTTTTCTATTGACATATCTTATGTCCTATCCACTTGGGTAGGGTTAGGGTTAACTCTAACCCTAACCATAACTCTAACGCTAACCCACTAACCCTAACCATAACCCACTAACGCTAACCCTAACCCCCTAACCCTAACCCTTACATTCCTCTATTGACTTACCTCATAACCTACCAACTTGGGTATGGTTAGGGTTAACCCTAACTTTAACCCTAACCCTTACTTCCTCTATTGACATATCTTATGTCCTATCCACTTCGGTAGGGTTAGGGTTAACTCTAACCCTAACCATAGCTCTAAAGCTAACCCACTACCCCTAACCATAACCCACTAACCCTAACCCTAACCCCCTAACCCTAACCCTTACATTCCTCTATTGACTTACCTCATAACCTACCAACTTGGGTAGGGTTAGGTTTAACCCTAACCCTATCCCTTACCCCCTCTATTGACATACCTCATGTCCTACCCACTTGGGTAGTGTTAGGGTTAACTCTAACCCTAACCCTAACCTCCTCTATTGATATACCTTATGTCAAACCCACTTGGGTAGGGTTAGCGTTAACCCTAACCCTATCGCTATTCCTAAACCTAACCTCCTCTATTGATATACCTTATGTCAAACCCACTTGGATAGGATTAGGGTTCACCCTAATTCTATCCCTAACACTAACCCTTAAGTCATGACCTACCCACTTGGGTAGGGTTAACTCTAACCCTAACCCTAAAGTTAACCCACTAATAGTGTTGAGCGCGAATATTCGAAAAGCGAATTTTTTTAGCGAATATCGGCACTTCGCTAATTCGCGAATATTTCGAATATAGCGCTATAAATTCGCTATTTCGAATATTCGTTTTTTTTTTTTTTTTTTTTAGTTATATTTTTTTCTTTCCCACTTCCCAAAAGTAGTTCTTACCTGTCATGAGGATTCCTGGCTTCCTGGCTGCTCCAGTCAGTGCCCGTTGCCGCTTCTGCCGACTTCCGTGCTCATGGAGCGTCCCCTTCCATGGGAAAATCTCTATATACTAAAATGTACTGTCGGATTTGAGGAATTACGTTGAAATCGCAATGCGATTAATTCAAGTTATATTAATCGCATTGCGATTACAACTTAGCACTGCTATCTTACATAGGTTAGAATTAACGAATATGGAATATATAGCTATGCACTAGCAGTGCTAAGTTGAAATCGCAATGCGAATACTTTAAGTTAAATTAATCGCATTGCGATTTCAACTTAGCACTGCTGCTATATTCCATATTCGTTAACTTCGTTAATTCTAGCAAGCTGACCCATTATAAACCCAGCTCTAAGTTGAAATCGCAATGCGAATACTTTAAGTTAAATTAATCGCATTGCGATTTCAACTTAGCACTGCTGCTATATTCCATATTCGTTAACTCGTTAATTCTAGCAAGCTGACCCATTATAAACCCAGCTCTAAGTTGAAATCGCAATGCGATTAATATAACTTGAATTAATCGCATTGCGATTTCAACGTAATTCCTCAAATCCGACAGTACATTTTTAGTATATGGAGACGTTCCCATGGTGATGGGGACGCTCCATGAGCACAGAAGTTATGGTTGGCTTGGTAGAATTAGCGAGGATGACGAATATGACGAATGTATTGTCATATTCCTCAAAGCGAAGATAACGAAGTATTCTACATCTTCGTTTTAGCAACCTATTCGTCAACCTCGCTAATTCTAGCAATCAAATAGGAAGGTTGACTTACCAGACAGCTGTGTTAAATTCGCTATGCGATTTTTTTTTTTTTAATAAATAGAATACTTATAATAATATTATCATATCAAGTAATATAATTATTGTATTAAAAAAAAATCGCATAGCGAATTTAACACAGCTGTCTCTATAGTCAACCTTCCTATTTGATTGCTAGAATTAGCGAGGTTGACGAATAGGTTGCTAAAACGAAGATGTAGAATACTTCGTTATCTTCGTTTTGAGGAATATGACGAATACATTCGTCATATTCGTCATCCTCGCTAATTCTAGATATGAAACCAATAGGAAAGTAGCCTTAAGTACAAATCGCAATATGCGATTATTTAAATCGCATTTTAATCGCGATAACTAGAAAAAATGACGAATATTCGATTTCGACGAATACGAAACGAATATTCATTCGAATATTCGCGAATTTCGTCGAAATCGAATATGGCACCTGCCGCTCATCACTACCCACTAACCCTAAACATAACCCACTAACCCTAACCCAAAGCCACTAACCCTAACTCTAACCCTAACCCTCCTCTATTGACTTACCTCAGAACCTACCACATTTTGAATGGTTAGGGTTAACCCAAACCCTAACCCGATCCCTAACCCTTACCCCCTCTATTGACATACCTCATGTCCTACCCACTTGGGTAGTGTTAGGGTTAACTCTAACCCTAACCCTAACCTCCTCTATTGATATACCTTATGAAAAAACCCACTTGGGTAGGGTTAGGGTTAACCCTAACCCTATCCCTATTCCTAAACCTAACCTCCTCTATTGATATACCTTATGTCAAACCCACTTCGATAAGGTTAGGGTTAACCCTAAACCTATCCCTAACCCTAACCCTATCCCTAGCCCTTACCTCCTCTATTGACATACCTCATGTTCTACCTACTTGGGTAGTGTTAGGGTTAACTCTAACCCTTAACCCTTACCTCCTCTATTGATATACCTTATGTCAAACCCACTTGAATCGATTTGGGGTAACCTTAATTCTATCCCTAACCCTAACCCTTAAGTCATGACCTACCCACTTGGCTAGGGTTAACTCTAACCCTAACCCTAACAATAACCCTAAAGCTAACCCACTAACCCTAAACATAACCCACTAACCCTAACCCTAACCCAAACCTACTAACCCTAAACCTCCTCTATTGACTTACCTCATAACCTACCAACTTTGGGTTAGGGTTAACCCTAACCCTAACCCTAACTCTAAAGCTAACCCACTAACCCTAACCATAACACACTAACCCTAACCCCTAACCCTAAAACTAACATTCCTCTATTGATTTACCTCATAACCTACCAACTTGGGTATGGTTAGGGTTAACCCTAACCCTAACCCTATCCCTAACCCTTACCTCCTCTATTGACATACCTCATGTCCTACCCACTTGGATAGTATTAGGGTTAACTCTAACCCTATCCCTATTCCTAAACCTAACCTCCTCTATTGATATACCTTATGTCAAACCCACTTGGAAAGGATTAGGGTTCTCCCTAATTCTATCCCTAACCCTAACCCTTAAGTCATGACCTACCCACTTGGGTAGGGTTATCTCTAACCCTAACCCTAACCATAACCCTAAAACTAACCCACTAACCCTAACCATAACCCACTAACCCTAACCCTAACCCTAACCTATCAACTTCGGGTTAGGGTTAACCCTAACTCTCTCCCTAACCCTAAAGTTAACCCAATAACCCTAAATATAACCCACTAACCCTAACCCTAACCCTAACCCTCCTCTATTGACTTACCTCAGAACCTACCAACTTTTGAATGGTTAGGGTTAACCCTAACTCTGACCCTAACCCTAACCCTTACCTCCTCTATTGACATATCTTATGTCCTATCCACTTGGGTAGGGTTAGGGTTAACTTTAACCCTAACCATAGCTCTAAAGCTAACCCACTACCCCTAACCATAAACCACTAACCATAACCCTAACCCCCTAACCCTAACCCTTACATTCCTCTATTGACTTACCTCATAACCTACCAACTTGGGTAGGGTTAGGTTTAACCCTAACCCTATCCCTTACCCCCTCTATTGACATACCTCAAGTCCTACCCACTTTTGTAGTGTTAGGGTTATCTCTAACCCTAACCCTAACCATAACTCTAAAGCTAACCCACTAACCCTAACCATAACCCACTAACCCTAACCCACTAACCCTAACCATTACATTCCTCTATTGACTTACCTCATAAGCTACCAACTTGGGTATGGTTAGTGTTAACCCTAACCCTAACCCTATCCCTAACCCTTCCCTCCTCTATTGACATACCTCATGTCCTACCCACTTTGGTAGTGTTAAGGTTAACTCTAACCCTTAACCCTAACCTCCTCTATTGATATACCTTATGTCAAACCCACTTGGGTAGGGTTAGGGTTAACCCTAACCCTATCCCTATTCCTAAACCTAACCTCCTCTATTGATATACCTTCTGTCAAACCCACTTGGATAGGATTAGGGTTCACCCTAATTCTATCCCTAACCCTAACCCTTAAGTCATGACCTACCCACTTGGGTAGGGTTAACTCTAACCCTAACCCTAAAGTTAACCCACTAACCCTAAACATAACCCACTAACCCTAACCCTAAGCCACTAACCCTAACTCTAACCCTAACCCTCCTCTATTGACTTACCTCAGAACCTACCAACTTTTGAATGGTTAGGGTTAACCCTAACTCTAACCCTAACCCTAACCCTTACCTTTTCTATTGACATATCTTATGTCCAATCCACTTAGGTAGGGTTAGGGTTAATTCTAACCCTAACCATAACTCTAAAGCTAACCCACTAACCCTAACCATAACCCACTAACCCTAACCCTAACCCTAACCCTTACATTCCTCTATTGACTTACCTCATAACCTACCAACTTGGGTATGGTTATGGTTAACCCTAACCCTAACTCAAACCCTAACCCTTACCTCCTCTATTGAAATATCTTATGTCCTATCCACTTGCTTAGGGTTAGGGTTAACTCTAACCCTAACCATAACTCTAAAGCTAACCCACTACCCCTAACCATAACCCACTAACCCTAACCCCCTAACCCTAACCCTTACATTCCTCTATTGACTGACCTCATAACCTACCAACTTGGGTAGGGTTAGGTTTAACCCTAACCCTAACCCGATCCCTAACCCTTACCCCCTCTATTGACATACCTCATGTCCTACCCACTTGGGTAGTGTTAGGGTTAACTCTAACCCTAACCCTAACATCCTGTATTGATATACCTTATGTCAAACCCACTTGGGTAGGGTTAGGGTTAAACCTAACCCTATCCCTATTCCTAAACCTAACCTCCTCTATTGATATACCTTATGTCAAACCCACTTGGATAGGGTTAGGGTTAACCCTAAACCTATCCCTAACCCTAACCCTATCCCTAGCCCTTACCTCCTCTATTGACATACCTCATGTTCTACCTACTTGGGTAGTGTTAGGGTTAACCCTAACCCTTAACCCAAACCTCCTCTATTGATATACCTTATGTCAAACCCACTTGAATCGGGTTAGGGTTAACCTTAATTCTATCCCTAACCCACACCCTTAAGTCATGACCTACCCACTTGGGTAGGGTTAACTCTAACCCTAACCCTAACAATAACCCTAAAACTAACCCACTAACCCTAACCATAACCCACTAACCCTAACCCTAACCTTAACCTCCCAACTTCGGGTTAGGGTTAACCCTAACCCTAACTCTAAAGCTAACCCACTAACCCTAATCATAACCCACTAACCCTAACCCCTAACCCTAAACCTTACATTCCTCTATTGATTTACCTCATAACCTACCAACTTGGGTATGGTTAGGGTTAACCCTAACCCTATCCCTAACCCTTACCTCCTCTATTGACATACTTCATGTCCTACCCACTTGGATAGTATTAGGGTTAACTCTAACCCTTAATCCTAACCTCCTCTATTGATATGCCTTATGTCAAACCCACTTGGGTAGGGTTAGGGTTAACTCTAACCCTATCCCTATTCCTAAACCTAACCTCCTCTATTGATATACCTTATGTCAAACCCACTTGGATAGGATTAGGGTTCACCCTAATTCTATCCCTAACCCTAACCCTTAAGTCATGACCTACCCAGTTGGGTAGGGTTATCTCTAACCCTAACCTAACCATAACCCTAAAACTAACCCACTAACCCTAACCATAACCCACTAACCTAACCTAAACCAAACCCACTAACCCTAAACCTCCTCTATTCACTAACTAACCCTAACCTAACCTAACCTACCAACTTCGGGTTAGGGTTAGCCCTAACCCTATCCTAACCCTAAAGTTAACCCAATAACCCTAAATATAACCCACTAACACTAACCCTAACCCTAACCCTCCTCTATTGACTTACCTCAGAACCTACCAACTTGTGAATGGTTAGGGTTAACCCTAACTCTAACCCTAACCCTAACCCTTACCTCCTCTATTGACATATCTTATGTCCTATCCACTTAGGTAGGGTTAGGGTTAACTCTAACCCTAACCATAGCTCTAAAGCTAACCCACTACCCCTAACCATAACCCACTAACCCTAACCTAACCCCTAACCCTAACCCTTACATTCCTCTATTGACTTACCTCATAACCTACCAACTTGGGTAGGGTTAGGTTTAACCCTAACCCTATCCCTTACCCCTCTATTGACATACCTCATGTCCTACCCACTTTTGTAGTGTTAGGGTTAACTCTAACCCTAACCCTAACCATAACTCTAAAGCTAACCCACTAACCCTAACCATAACCCACTAACCCTAACCCACTAACCCTAACCCTTACATTCCTCTATTGACTTACCTCATAAGCTACCAACTTGGGTATGGTTAGGGTTAACCCTAACCCTAACCCTATCCCTAACCCTTCCCTCCTCTATTGACATACCTCATGTCCTACCCACTTTGGTAGTGTTAAGGTTAACTCTAACCCTTAACCCTAACCTCCTCTATTGATATACCTTATGTCAAACCCACTTGGGTAGGGTTAGGGTTAACCCTAACCTATCCCTATTCCTAAACCTAACCTCCTCTATTGATATACCTTATGTCAAACCCACTTGGATAGGATTAGGGTTCACCCTAATTCTATCCCTAACCCTAACCCTTAAGTCATGACCTACCCACTTGGGTAGGGTTAACTCTAACCCTAACCCTAAAGTTAACCCACTAACCCTAAACATAACCCACTAACCCTAACCCTAAGCCACTAACCCTAACTCTAACCCTAACCCTCCTCTATTGACTTACCTCAGAACCTACCAACTTTTGAATGGTTAGGGTTAACCCTAACTCTAACCTAACCCTAACCCTTACCTTTTCTATTGACATATCTTATGTCCAATCCACTTAGGTAGGGTTAGGGTTAATTCTAACCCTAACCATAACTCTAAAGCTAACCCACTAACCCTAATCATAACCCACTAACCCTAACCCACTAACCCTAACCCTTACATTCCTCTATTGACTTACCTCATAACCTACCAACTTGGGTATGGTTAGGGTTAACCCTAACTCTAACTCTAACCCTAACCCTTACCTCCTCTATTGACATATCTTATGTCCTATCCACTTGCGTAGGGTTAGGGTTAACTCTAACCCTAACCATAACTCTAAAGCTAACCCACTACCCCTAACCATAACCCACTAACCCTAACCCTAACCCCTAACCCTAACCCTTACATTCCTCTATTGACTTACCTCATAACCTACCAACTTGGGTAGGGTTAGGTTTAACCCTAACCCTATCCTAACCCTTACCCCTCTATTGACATACCTCATGTCCTACCCACTTTGGTAGTGTTAGGGTTAACTCTAACCCTAACCCTAACCATAACTCTAAAGCTAACCCACTAACCCTAACCATAACCCACTAACCCTAACCCACTAACCCTAACCATTACATTCCTCTATTGACTTACCTCATAAGCTACCAACATGGGTATGGTTAGTGTTAACCCTAACCCTAACCCTATCCCTAACCCTTCCCTCCTCTATTGACATACCTCATGTCCTACCCACTTTGGTAGTGTTAAGGTTAACTCTAACCCTTAACCCTAACCTCCTCTATTGATATTCCTTATGTCAAACCCACTTGGGTAGGGTTAGGGTTAACCCTAACCTAATCCCTATTCCTAAACCTAACCTCCTCTATTGATATACCTTATGTCAAACCCACTTGGATAGGATTAGGGTTCACCCTAATTCTATCCCTAACCCTAACCCTTAAGTCATGACCTACCCACTTGGGTAGGGTTAACTCTAACCCTAACCCTAAAGTTAACCCACTAACCCTAAACATAACCCACTAACCCTAACCCTAAGCCACTAACCCTAACTCTAACCCTAACCCTCCTCAATTGACTTACCTCAGAACCTACCAACTTTTGAATGGTTAGGGTTAACCCTAACTCTAACCCTAACCCTAACCCTTACCTTTTCTATTGACATATCTTATGTCCAATCCACTTGGGTAGGGTTAGGGTTAATTCTAACCCTAACCAAAACTCTAAAGCTAGCCCACTAACCCTAATCATAACCCACTAACCCTAACCCACTAACCCTAACCCTTACATTCCTCTATTGACTTACCTCATAACCTACCAACTTGGGTATGGTTAGGGTTAACCCTAACTCTAACTCTAACCCTAACCCTTACCTCCTCTATTGAAATATCTTATGTCCTATACACTTGCTTAGGGTTAGGGTTAACTCTAACCCTAACCATAACTCTAAAGCTAACCCACTACCCCTAACCATAACCCACTAACCCTAACCCCCTAACCCTAACCCTTACATTCCTCTATTGACATACCTCATAACCTACCAACTTGGGTAGTGTTAGGGTTAACTCTAACCCTAACCCTAAAATCCTCTATTGATATACCTTATGTCAAACCCACTTGGGTAGGGTTAGGGTTAACCCTAACCCTATCCCTATTCCTAAACCTAACCTCCTCTATTGATATACCTTCTGTCAAACCCACTTGGATAGGATTAGGGTTCACCCTAATTCTATCCCTAACCCTAACCCTTAAGTCATGACCTACCCACTTGGGTAGGGTTAACTCTAACCCTAACCCTAAAGTTAACCCACTAACCCTAAACATAACCCACTAACCCTAACCCTAAGCCACTAACCCTAACTCTAACCCTAACCCTCCTCTATTGACTTACCTCAGAACCTACTAACTTTTAAATGGTTAGGGTTAACCCTAACTCTAACCCTAACCCTAACCCTGACCTTTTCTATTGACATATCTTATGTCCAATCCACTTGGGTAAGGTTAGGGTTAATTCTAACCCTAACCATAACTCTAAAGCTAACCCACTAACCCTAACCATAACCCACTAACCCTAACCCACTAACCCTAACCCTTACATTCCTCTATTGACTTTCCTCATAACCTACCAACTTGGGTATGGTTAGGGTTAACCCTAACTCTAACTCTAACCCTAACTCTTACCTCCTCTATTGAAATATCTTATGTCCTATCCACTTGCTTAGGGTTAGGGTTAACTCTAACCCTAACCATAACTCTAAAGCTAACCCACTACCCCTAACCATAACCCCCTAACCCTAACCCCCTAACCCTAACCCTGACATTCCTCTATTGACTTACCTCATAACCTATCAACTTGGGAAGGGTTAGGTTTAACCCTAACCCTAACCCGATCCCTAACCCTTGCCCCCTCTATTGACATACCTCATGTCCTACCCACTTGGGTAGTGTTAGGGTTAACTCTAACCCTAACCCTAACATCCTGTATTGATATACCTTATGTCAAACCCACTTGGGTAGGGTTAGGGTTAAACCTAACCCTATCCCTATTCCTAAACCTAACCTCCTCTATTGATATACCTTATGTCAAACCCACTTGGGTAGGGTTAGGGTTAAAACTAAACCTATCCCTAACCCTAACCCTATCCCTAGCCCTTACCTCCTCTATTGACATACCTCATGTTCTACCTACTTGGGTAGTGTTAGGGTTAACTCTAACCCTTAACCCAAACCTCCTCTATTGATATACCTTATGTCAAACCCACTTGAATCGGGATTGGGTTAACCTTAATTCTATCCCTAACCCTCACCCTTAAGTCATGACCTACCCACTTGGGTAGGGTTAACTCTAACCCTAACCCTAACAATAACCCTAAAACTAACCCACTAACCCTAACCATAACCCACTAACCCTAACCCTAACCTTAACCTCCCAACTTCAGGTTAGGGTTAACCCTAACCCTAACTCTAAAGCTAACCCACTAACCCTCATCATAACCCACTAACCCTAACCCCTAACCCTAACCCTTACATTCCTCTATTGATTTACCTCATAACCTACCAACTTGGGTATGGTTAGGGTTAACCCTAACCCTATCCCTAACCCTTACCTCCTCTATTGACATACTTCATGTCCTACCCACTTGGATAGTATTAGGGTTAACTCTAACCCTTAATCCTAACCTCCTCTATTGATATACCTTATGTCAAACCCACTTGGGTAGGGTTAGGGTTAACCCTAACCCTATCCCTATTCCTAAACCTAACCTCCTCTATTGATATACCTTATGTCAAACCCACTTGGATAGGATTAGGGTTCACCCTAATTCTATCCCTAACCCTAACCCTTAAGTCATGACCTACCCAGTTGGGTAGGGTTATCTCTATCCCTAACCCTAACCATAACCCTAAAACTAACCCACTAACCCTAACCATAACCCACTAACCCTAACCCTAAACCAAACCCACTAACCCTAAACCTCCTCTATTCACTAACCCTAACCCTAACCCTAACCTACCAACTTCGGGTTAGGGTTAACCCTAACCCTATCCCTAACCCTAAAGTTAACCCAATAACCCTAAATATAACCCACTAACACTAACCCTAACCCTAACCCTCCTCTATTGACTTACCACAGAACCTACCAACTTTTGAATGGTTAGGGTTAACCCTAACTCTAACCCTAACCCTAACCCTTACCTCCTCTATTGACATATCTTATGTCCTATCCACTTGAGTAGGGTTAGGGTTAACTCTAACCCTAACCATAACTCTAACGCTAACCCACTAACCCTAACCATAACCCACTAACCCTAACCCTAACCCCCTAACCCTAACCCTTACATTCCTCTATTGACTTACCTCATAACCTACAAACTTGGGTATGGTTAGGGTTAACCCTAACTTTAACCCTAACCCTTACTTCCTCTATTGACATATCTTATGTCCTATCCACTTGGGTAGGGTTAGGGTTAACTCTAACCCTAACCATAGCTCTAAAGCTAACCCACTACCCCTAACCATAACCCACTAACCCTAACCCTAACCCTTACATTCCTCTATTGACTTACCTCATAAGCTACCAACTTGGGTATGGTTAGGGTTAACCCTAACCCTAACCCTATCCCTAACCCTTCCCTCCTCTATTGACATACCTCATGTTCTACCCACTTTGGTAGTGTTAAGGTTAACTCTAACCCTTAACCCTAACCTCCTCTATTGATATACCATATGTCAAACCCACTTGAATCGGGTTAGGGTTAACCTTAATTCTATCCCTAACCCTAACCCTTAAGTCATGACCTACCCACTTGGCTAGGGATAACTCTAACCCTAACCCTAACAATAACCCTAAAGCTAACCCACTAACCCTAACCCACTAACCCTAACCCACTAACCCAAACCTACTAACCCTAAACCTCCTCTATTGACTTACCTCATAATCTACCAACTTCGGGTTATGGTTAACCCTAACCCTAACTCTAAAGCTAACCCACTAACCCTAACCATAACCCACTAACCCTAACCCCTAACCCTAACCCTTACATTCCTCTATTGATTTACCTCATAACCTACCAACTTGGGTATGGTTAGGGTTAACCCTAACCCTAACCCTATCCCTAACCCTTACCTCCTCTATTGACATACCTCATGTCCTACCCACTTGGATAGTATTAGGGTTAACTCTAACCCTATCCCTATTCCTAAACCTAACCTCCTCTATTGATATACCTTATGTCAAACCCACTTGGATAGGATTAGGGTTCACCCTAATTCTATCCCTAACCCTAACCCTTAAGTCATGACCTACCCACTTGGGTAGGGTTATCTCTAACCCTAACCCTAACCATAATCCTAAAACTAACCCACTAACCCTAACCATAACCCACTAACCCTAACCCTAAACCAAACCCACTAACCCTAAACCTCCTCTATTCACTAACACTAACCCTAACCCTAACCTACCAATTTCGGGTTAGGGTTAACACTAACCCTATCCCTAACCCTAAAGTTAACCCAATAACCCTAAATATAACCCACTAACCCTAACCCTAACCCTAACCCTCCTCTATTGACTTACCTCAGAACCTACCAACTTTTGAATGGTTAGGGTTAACCCTAACTCTAACCCTAACCCTAACCCTTACCTTTTCAATTGACATATCTTATGTCCAATCCACTTGGCTAAGGTTAGGGTTAATTGTAACCCTAACCATAACTCTAAAGCTAACCCACTAACCCTAACCATAACCCACTAACCCTAACCCACTAACCCTAACCCTTTCATTCCTCTATTGACTTACCTCATAACCTACCAACTTGGGTATGGTTATGGTTAACCCTAACCCTAACTCTAACACTAACCCTTACCTCCTCTATTGAAATATCTTATGTCCTATCCAATTGCTTAGGGTTAGGGTTAACTCTAACCCTAACCATAACTCTAAAGCTAACCCACTACCCCTAACCATAACCCACTAACCCTAAACCTAACCCTCTAACCCTAACCCTTACATTCCTCTATTGACTTACCTCATAACCTACCAACTTGGGTAGGGTAAGGTTTAACCCTAACCCTAACCCGATCCCAAACCCTTACCCCCTCTATTGACATACTTTATGTCCTACCCACTTTGGTAGTGTTAAGGTTAACTCTAACCCTTAACCCTAACCTCCTCTATTGATATACCTTATGTCAAACCCACTTGGGTAGGGTTAGGGTTAACCCTAACCCTATCCCTATTCCTAAACCTAACCTCCTCTATTGACATAGCTTATGTCAAACCCACTTGGATAGGATTAGGGTTCACCCTAATTCTATCCCTAACCCTAACCCTTAAGTCATGACCTACACACTTGGGTAGGGTTAACTCTAACCCTAACCCTAAAGTTAACCCACTAACCCTAAACATAACCCACTAACCCTAACCCTAAGCCACTAACCCTAAATCTAACCCTAACCCTCCTCTATTGACTTACCTCAGAACCTACCAACTTTTAAATGGTTAGGGTTAACCCTAACTCTAACCCTATTCCTAAACCTAACCTCCTCTATTGATATACCTTATGTCAAACCCACTTGGATAGGATTAGGGTTCACCCTAATTCTATCCCTAACCCTAACCCTTAAGTCATGACCTACCCACTTGGGTAGGGTTAGGGTTAACCCTAACCCTATCCCTATTCCTAAACCTAACCTCCTCTATTGATATACCTTATGTCAAACCCACTTGGATAGGATTAGGGTTCACCCTAATTCTATCACTAACCCTAACCCTTAAGTCATGACCTACCCACTTGGGTAGGGTTAACTCTAACCCTAACCCTAAAGTTAACCCACTAACCCTAAACATAACCCACTAACCCTAACCCTAAGCCACTAACTCTAACCCTAACCCTCCTCTATTGACTTACCTCAGAACCTACCAACTTTTGAATGGTTAGGGTTAACCCTAACTCTAACCCTAACCCTAACCCTTACCTTTTCTATTGACATATCTTATGTCCAATCCACTTGGGTAAGGTTAGGGTTAATTCTAACCCTAACCATAACTCTAAAGCTAACCCACTAACCCTAACCATAACCCACTAACCCTAACCCACTAACCCTAACCCTTACATTCCTCTATTGACTTACCTCATAACCTACCAACTTGGGTATGGTTATGGTTAACCCTAACCCTAACTCTAACCCTAACCCTTACCTCCTCTATTGAAATATCTTATGTCCTATCCAATTGCTTAGGGTTAGGGTTAACTCTAACCCTAACCATAACTCTAAAGCTAACCCACTACCCCTAACCATAACCCACTAACCCTAAACCTAACCCGCTAACCCTAACCCTTACATTCCTCTATTGACTTACCTCATAACCTACCAACTTGGATAGGGTAAGGTTTAACCCTAACCCTAACCCGATCCCTAACCCTTACCCCCTCTATTGACATACCTCATGTCCTACCCACTTGGGTAGTGTTAGGGTTCACTCTAATCCTAACCCTAACCTCCTCTATTGATATACCTTATGTCAAACCCACTTGGGTAGGGTTAGGGTTAACCCTAACCCTATCCCTATTCCTAATCCTAACCTCCTCTATTGATATACTTTATGTCAAACCCACTTGGATAGGATTAGGGTTCACCCTAATTCTATCCCTAACACTAACCCTTAAGTCATGACCTACCCACTTGGGTAGGGTTATCTCTAAGCCTAACCCTAACCATAACCCTAAAACTAACCCACTAACCCTAACCATAACCCACTAACCATAACCATAACCCACTAACCCTAACCCTAACCCAAACCTACTAACCCTAAACCTCCTCTATTGACATACCTCATAACCTACCAACATCGGGTTAGGTAACCCTAACCCTAACCCTAACCCTAACCCTAACTCTAAACCTAACCCACTAACCCTAACCATAACCCACTAACCCTAACCCCTAACCCTAACCCTTACATTCCTCTATTGATTTACCTCATAACCTACCAACTTGGGTATGGTTAGGGTTAACCCTAACCCTAACCCTATCCCTAACCCTTACCTCCTCTATTGACATACCTCATATCCTACCAACTTGGATAGTATGAGGGTTAACTCTAACCCTATCCCTATTCCTAAACCTAACCTCCTCTATTGAAATACCTTTTGTCAAACCCACTTGGATAGGATTAGGGTTCACCCTAATTCTATCCCTAACCCTAACCCTTAAGTCATGACCTACCCACTTGGGTAGGGTTAACTCTAACCCTAACCCTAACAATAACCCTAAAACTAACCCACTAACCCTAACCATAACCCACTAACCCTAACACTAACCCTAACCTACCAACTTCGGGTTAGGGTTAATCCTAACCCTAACTCTAAAGCTAACCCACTAACCCTAACCATAACCCACTAACCCTAACCCCTAACCCTAACGATTACATTCCTCTATTGATTTACCTCATAACCTACCAACTTGGGTATGGTTAGGGTTAACCCTAACCCTAACCCTATCCCTAACCCTTACCTCCTCTATTGACATACCTCATGTCCTACCCACTTGGATAGTATTAGGGTTAACTCTAACCCTTAATCCTAACCTCCTCTATTGATATACCTTATGTCAAACCCACTTGGGTAGGGTTAAGGTTCACCCTAATTCTATCCCTAACCCTAACCCTTAAGTCATGACCTACCCACTTGGGTAGGGTTATCTCTAACCCTAACCCTAACCATAACCCTAAAACTAACCCACTAACCCTAAACATAACCCACTAACCCTAACCCTAAACCAAACCCACTAACCCTAAACCTCCTCTATTCACTAACCCTAACCCTAACCCTAACCTACCAACTTCGGGTTAGGGTTAACCCTAACCCTATCCCTAACCCTAAAGTTAACCCAATAACCCTAAATATAACCCACTAACCTAACCCTAACCCTCCTCTATTGACTTACCTCAGAACCTACCAACTTTTGAATGGTTAGGGTTAACCCAAACTCTTACCCTAACCCTTACCTCCTCCTATTGACATATCTTATGTCCTATCCACTTAGGTAGGGTTAGGGTTAACTCTAACCCTAACTCTAACGCTAACCCACTAACCCTAACCATAACCCACTAACCCTAACCCTAACCCCCTAACCCTAACACTTATATTCCTCTATTGACTTACCTCATAACCTACCAACTTGGGTATGGTTAGGGTTAACCCTAACTTTAACCCTAACCCTTACCTCCTCTATTGACATATCTTATGTCCTATCCACTTGGGTAGGGTTAGGGTTAACTCTAACCCTAACCATAACTCTAACGCTAACCCACTAACCCTAACCATAACCCACTAACCCTAACCCTAACCCCCTAACCCTAACACTTACATTCCTCTATTGACTTACCTCATAACCTACCAACTTGGGTATGGTTAGGGTTAACCCTAACTTTAACCCTAACCCTTACTTCCTCTATTGACATATCTTATGTCCTATCCACTTGGGTAGGGTTAGGGTTAACTCTAACCCTAACCATAGCTCTAAAGCTAACCCACTACCCCTAACCATAACCCACTAACCTAACCTAACCCCTAACCCTTACATTCCTCTATTGACTTACCTCATAACCTACCAACTTGGGTAGGGTTAGGTTTAACCCTAACCCTATCCCTTACCCCTCTATTGACATACCTCATGTCCTACCCACTTTTGTAGTGTTAGAGTTAACACTAACCCTAACCCTAACCATAACTCTAAAGCTAACCCACTAACCCTAACCATAACCCACTAACCCTAACCTTAACCCACTAACCCTAACCCTTACATTCCTCTATTGACTTACCTCATAAGCTACCAACTTGGGTATGGTTAGGGTTAACCCTAACCCTAACCCTATCCCTATCCCTTCCCTCCTCTATTGACATACCTCATGTCCTACCCACTTTGGTAGTGTTATGGTTAACTCTAACCCTTAACCCTAACCTCCTCTATTGATATACCTTATGTCAAACCCACTTGGGTATGGTTAGGGTTAACCCTAACCCTATCCCTATTCCTAAACCTAACCTCCTCTATTGATATACCTTATGTCAAACCCACTTGGATAGGATTAGGGTTCAC
This sequence comes from Bufotes viridis, assembly GCA_033119425.1. Lineage (NCBI taxonomy): Eukaryota > Metazoa > Chordata > Amphibia > Anura > Bufonidae > Bufotes > Bufotes viridis. The sequence goes on from CM065596.1 coordinate 1,843,774, forward strand.
CCTAATTCTATCCCTAACCCTAACCCTTAAGTCATGACCTACCCACTTGGGTAGGGTTAACTCTAACCCTAACCCTAAAGTTAACCCACTAACCCTAAACATAACCCACTAACCCTAACCCTAAGCCACTAACCCTAACTCTAACCCTAACCCTCCTCTATTGACTTACCTCAGAACCTACCAACTTTTGAATGGTTAGGGTTAACCCTAACTCTAACCTAACCCTAACCCTTACCTTTTCTATTGACATATCTTATGTCCAATCCACTTGGTAGGGTTAGGGTTAATTCTAACCCTAACCATAACTCTAAAGCTAACCCACTAACCCTAACCATAACCCACTAACCCTAACCCACTAACCCTAACCCTTATATTCCTCTATTGACTTACCTCATAACCTACCAACTTGGGTATGGTTATGGTTAACCCTAACCCTAACTCTAACTCTAACCCTTACCTCCTCTATTGAAATATCTTATGTCCTATCCAATTGCTTAGGGTTAGGGTTAACTCTAACCCTAACCATAACTCTAAAGCTAACCCACTACCCCTAACCATAACCCACAAACCCTAAACCTAACCCCCTAACCCTAACCCTTACATTCCTCTATTGACTTACCTCATAACCTACCAACTTGGGTAGGGTAAGGTTTAACCCTAACCCTAAACCAATCCCTAACCCTTACCCCCTCTATTGATATACCTCATGTCCTACCCACTTGGGTAGTGTTAGGGTTCACTCTAACCCTAACCCTAACCTCCTCTATTGATATACCTTATGTCAAACCCACTTGGATAGGGTTAGGGTTAACCCTAAACCTATCCCTAACCCTAACCCTATCCCTAGCCCTTACCTCCTTTATTGACATACCTCATGTTCTACCTACTTGGGTAGTGTTAGGGTTAACTCTAACCCTTAACCCTAACCTCCTCTATTGATATACCTTATGTCAAACCCACTTGAATCGGGTTAGGGTTAACCTTAATTCTATCCCTAACCCTAACCCTTAAGTCATGACCTACCCACTTGGGTAGGGTTAACTCTAACCCTAACCCTAACAATAACCCTAAAGCTAACCCACTAACCCTAACCATAACCCACTAACCCTAACCCTAACCCAAACCTACTAACCCTAAACCTCCTCTATTGACTTACCTCATAACCTACCAACTTCGAGTTAGGGTTAACCCTAACCCTAACCCTAAATCTAAAGCTAACCCACTAACCCTAACCATAACCCACTAACCCTAACCCCTAACCCTAACCCTTACATTCCTCTATTGATTTACCTCATAACCTACCAACTTGTGTATGGTTAGGGTTAACCCTAACCCTAACCCTATCCTAACCCTTACCTCCTCTATTGACATAACTCATATCCTACCAACTTGGATAGTATGAGGGTTAACTCTAACCCTATCCCTATTCCTAAACCTAACCTCCTCTATTGAAATACCTTATGTCAAACCCACTTGGATAGGATTAGGGTTCACCCTAATTCTATCCCTAACCCTAACCCTTAAGTCATGACCTACCCACTTGGGTAGGGTTAACTCTAACCCTAACCCTAACAATAACCCTAAAACTAACCCACTAACCCTAACCATAACCCACTAACCCTAACACTAACCCTAACCTACCAACTTCGGGTTAGGGTTAACCCTAACCCTAACTCTAAAGCTAACCCACTAACCCTAACCATAACCCACTAACCCTAACCCCTAACCCTAACCCTTACATTCCTCTATTGATTTACCTCATAACCTACCAACTTGGGTATGGTTAGGGTTAACCCTAACCCTATCCCTAACCCTTACCTCCTCTATTGACATACCTCATGTCCTACCCACTTGGATAGTATTAGGGTTAACTCTAACCCTTAATCCTAACCTCCTCTATTGATATACCTTATGTCAAACCCACTTGGGTAGGGTTAAGGTTCACCCTAATTCTATCCCTAACCCTAACCCTTAAGTCATGACCTACCCACTTGGGTAGGGTTATCTCTAACCCTAACCCTAACCATAACCCTAAAACTAACCCACTAACCCTAACCATAGCCCACTAACCCTAACCCTAAACCAAACCCACTAACCCTAAACCTCCTCTATTCACTAACCCTAACCCTAACCCTAACCTACCAACTTCGGGTTAGGGTTAACCCTAACCCTATCCCTAACCCTAAAGTTAACCCAATAACCCTAAATATAACCCACTAACCCTAACCCTAACGCTAACCCTCCTCTATTGACTTACCTCAGAACCAACCAACTTTTGAATGGTTAGGGTTAACCCTAACTCTGACCCTAACCCTTACCTCCTCTATTGACATATCTTATGTCCTATCCACTTGGGTAGGGTTAGGGTTAACTCTAACCATAACCATAACTCTAACGCTAACCCACTAACCCTAACCATAACCCACTAACCCTAACCCTAAACCCCTAACCCTAACCCTTACATTCCTCTATTGACTAACCTCATAACCTACCAACTTGGGTATGGTTAGGGTTAACCCTAACTTTAACCCTAACCCTTACTTCCTCTATTGACATATCATATGTCCTATCCACTTGGGTTGGGTTTAGGGTTAACTCTAACCCTAAACATAGCTCTAAAGCTAACCCACTACCCCTAACCATAACCCACTAACCCTAACCCTAACCCTTACATTCCTCTATTGACTTACCTCATAACCTACCAACTTGGGTAGGGTTAGGTTTAACCCTAACTCTATCCCTTACCCCCTCTATTGACATACCTCATGTCCTACCCACTTTTGTAGTGTTAGAGTTAACACTAACCCTAACCCTAACCATAACTCTAAAGCTAACCCACTAACCCTAACCATAACCCACTAACCCTAACCCTAACCCACTAACCCTAACCCTTACATTCCTCTATTGACTTACCTCATAAGCTACCAACTTGGGTATGGTTAGGGTTAACCCTAACCCTAACCCTATCACTAACCCTTCCCTCCTCTATTGACATACCTCATGTCCTACCCACTTTGGTAGTGTTAAGGTTAACTCTAACCCTTAACCCTAACCTCCTCTATTGATATACCTTATGTCAAACCCACTTGGGTTGGGTTAGGGTTAACCCTAACCCTATCCCTATTCCTAAACCTAACCTCCTCTATTGATATACCTTATGTCAAACCCACTTGGATAGGATTAGGGTTCACCCTAATTCTATCCCTAACCCTAACCCTTAAGTCATGACCTACCCACTTGGGTAGGGTTAACTCTAACCCTAACCCTAAAGTTAACCCACTAACCCTAACCATAACCCACTAACCCTAACCCTAAACCAAACCCACTAACCCTAAACCTCCTCTATTCACTAACCCTAACCCTAACCTACCAACTTCGGGTTAGGGTTAACCCTAACCCTAACCCTAACCCTAACCCTAACCCTAACCCTAACCCCCTAACCCTAACCCTTACATTCCTCTATTGACTTACCTCATTACCTACCAACTTGGGTAGGGTTAGGTTTAACCCTAACCCTAACCCGATCCCTAACCCTTACCCCCTCTATTGACATACCTCATGTCCTACCCACTTGAGTAGTGTTAGGGTTAACTCTCACCCTAACCCTAACCTCCTCTATTGATATACCTTATGTCAAACCCACTTGGGTAGGGTTAGGGTTAACCCTAACCCTATCCCTATTCCTAAACCTAACCTCCTCTATTGATATACCTTATGTCAAACCCACTTGGATAGGATTAGGGTTCACCCTAATTCTATCCCTAACCCTAACCCTTAAGTCATGACCTACCCACTTGGGTAGGGTTAACTCTAACCCTAACCCTAAAGTTAACCCACTAACCCTAAACATAACCCACTAACCCTAACCCTAAGCCACTAACCCTAAATCTAACCCTAACCCTCCTCTATTGACTTACCTCAGAACCTACCAACTTTTGAATGGTTAGGGTTAACCCTAACTCTAACCCTAACCCTAACCCTTACCTTTCTATTGACATATCTTATGTCCAATCCACTTGGTAAGGTTAGGGTTAATTCTAACCCTAACCATAACTCTAAAGCTAACCCACTAACCCTAACCATAACCCACTAACCCTAACCCTAACCCAAACCTACTAACCCTAAACCTCCTCTATTGACTTACCTCATAACCTACCAACTTCGGGTTAGGGTTAACCCTAACCCTAACCCTAAATCTAAAGCTAACCCACTAACCCTAACCATAACCCACTAACCCTAACCCCTAACCCTAACCCTTACATTCCTCTATTGATTTACCTCATAACCTACCAACTTGGGTATGGTTAGGGTTAACCCTAACCCTAACCCTATCCCTAACCCTTACCTCCTCTATTGACATACCTCATATCCTACCAACTTGGATAGTATGAGGATTAACTATAACCCTATCCCTATTCCTAAACCTAACCTCCTCTATTGAAATACCTTATGTCAAACCCACTTGGATAGGATTAGGGTTCACCCTAATTCTATCCCTAACCCTAACCCTTAAGTCATGACCTACCCACTTGGGTAGGGTTAACTCTAACCCTAACCCTAACAATAACCCTAAAACTAACCCACTAACCCTAACCATAACCCACTAACACTAACACTAACCCTAACCTATCAACTTCGGGTTAGGGTTAACCCTAACCCTAACTCTAAAGCTAACCCACTAACCCTAACCATAACCCACTAACCCTAACCCCTAACCCTAACCCTTACATTCCTCTATTGATTTACCTCATAACCTACCAACTTGGGTATGGTTAGGGTTAACCCTAACCCTATCCCTAACCCTTACCTCCTCTATTGACATACCTCATGTCCTACCCACTTGGATAGTATTAGGGTTAACTCTAACCCTTAATCCTAACCTCCTCTATTGATATACCTTATGTCAAACCCACTTGGGTAGGGTTAAGGTTCACCCTAATTCTATGCCTAACCCTAACCCTTAAGTCATGACCTACCCACTTGGGTAGGGTTATCTCTAACCCTAACCCTAACCATAACCCTGAAACTAACCCACTAACCCTAACCATAGCCCACTAACCCTAACCCTAAACCAAACCCACTAACGCTAAACATAACCCACTAACCCTAACCCTAAGCCACTAACCCTAAATCTAACCCTAACCCTCCTCTATTGACTTACCTCAGAACCTACCAACTTTTGTATGGTTAGGGTTAACCCTAAATCTAACCCTAACCCTTACCTTTTCTATTGACATATCTTATGTCCAATCCACTTGGGTAAGGTTAGGGTTAATTCTAACCCTAACCATAACTCTAAAGCTAACCCACTAACCCTAACCATAACCCACTAACCCTAACCCACTAACCCTAACCCTTACATTCCTCTATTGACTTACCTCATAACCTACCAACTTGGGTATGGTTATGGTTAACCCTAACCCTAACTCTAACCCTAACCCTTACCTCCTATATTGAAATATCTTATGTCCTATCCAATTGCTTAGGGTTAGGGTTAACTCTAACCCTAACCATAACTCTAAAGCTAACCCACTACCCCTAACCATAACCCACTAACCCTAAACCTAACCCGCTAACCCTAACCCTTACATTCCTCTATTGACTTACTTCATAACCTACCAACTTGGGTAGGGTAAGGTTTAACCCTAACCCTAACCCGATCCCTAACCCTTACCCCTCTATTGACATACCTCATGTCCTACCCACTTGGGTAGTGTTAGGGTTCACTCTAACCCTAACCCTAACCTCCTCTATTGATATACCTTATGTCAAACCCACTTGGTTAGGGTTAGGGTTAACCCTAACCCTATCCCTATTCCTAATCCTAACCTCCTCTATTGATATACCTTATGTCAAACCCACTTGGATAGGGTTAGGGTTAACCCTAAACCTATCCCTAACCCTAACCCTATCCCTAGCCCTTACCTCCTTTATTGACATACCTCATGTTCTACCTACTTGGGTAGTGTTAGGGTTAACTCTAACCCATAACCCTAACCTCCTCTATTGATATACCTTATGTCAAACCCACTTGAATCGGGTTAGGGTTAACCTTAATTCTATCCCTAACCCTAACCCTTAAGTCATGACCTACCCACTTGGCTAGGGTTAACTCTAACCCTAACCTAACAATAACCCTAACGCTAACCCACTAACCCTAACCATAACCCACTAACCTAACCCTAACCCAAACCTACTAACCCTAAACCTCCTCTATTCACTAACCTAACCCTAACCCTAACCTACCAACTTCGGGTTAGGGTTAACCTAACCCTATCCCTAACCCTAAAGTTAACCCAATAACCCTAAATATAACCCACTAACCCTAACCCTAACCCTAACCCTCCTCTATTGACTTACCTCAGAACCTACCAACTTTTGAATGCTTAGGGTTAACCCTAACTCTGACCCTAACCCTAACCCTTACCTCCTCTATTGACATATCTTATGTCCTATCCACTTGGGTAGGGTTAGGGTTAACTCTAACCCTAACCATAACTCTAACGCTAACCCACTAACCCTAACCATAACCCACTAACCATAACCCTTATCCCCTAACCCTAACCCTTACATTCCTCTATTGACTAACCTCATAACCTACCAACTTGGGTATGGTTAGGGTTAACCCTAACTTTAACCCTAACCCTTACTTCCTCTATTGACATATCATATGTCCTATCCACTTGGGTTGGGTTTAGTGTTAACTCTAACCCTAACCATAGCTCTAAAGCTAACCCACTACCCCTAACCATAACCCACTAACCCTAACCCTTACATTCCTCTATTGACTTACCTCATAACCTACCAACTTGGGTAGGGTTAGGTTTAACCCTAACTCTATCCCTTACCCCCTCTATTGACATACCTCATGTCCTACCCACTTTTGTAGTGTTAGAGTTAACACTAACCCTAACCCTAACCATAACTCTAAAGCTAACCCACTAACCCTAACCATAACCCACTAACCCTAACCCTAACCCACTAACCCTAACCCTTACATTCCTCTATTGACTTACCTCATAAGCTACCAACTTGGGTATGGTTAGGGTTAACCCTAACCCTAACCCTATCCCTAACCCTTCCCTCCTTTATTGACATACCTCATGTCCTACCCACTTTGGTAGTGTTATGGTTAACTCTAACCCTTAACCCTAACCTCCTCTATTGATATACTTAATGTCAAACCCACTTGGGTAGGGTTAGGGTTAACCCTAACCCTATCCCTATTCCTAAACCTAACCTCCTCTATTGATATACCTTATGTCAAACCCACTTGGATAGGATTAGGGTTCACCCTAATTCTATCCCTAACCCTAACCCTTAAGTCATGACCTACCCACTTGGGTAGGGTTAACTCTAACCCTAACCCTAAAGTTAACCCACTAACCCTAAACATAACCCACTAACCCTAACCCTAAGCCACTAACCCTAAATCTAACCCTAACCCTCCTCTATTGACTTACCTCAGAACCTACCAACTTTTGAATGGTTAGGGTTAACCCTAACTCTAACCCTAACCCTAACCCTTACCTTTTCTATTGACATATCTTATGTCCAATCCACTTGGGTAAGGTTAGGGTTAATTCTAACCCTAACCATAACTCTAAAGCTAACCCACTAACCCTAACCATAACCCACTAACCCTAACCCTAACCCAAACCTACTAACCCTAAACCTCCTCTATTGACTTACCTCATAACCTACCAACTTCGGGTTAGGGTTAACCCTAACCCTAACCCTAAATCTAAAGCTAACCCACTAACCCTAACCATAACCCACTAACCCTAACCCCTAACCCTAACCCTTACATTCCTCTATTGATTTACCTCATAACCTACCAACTTGGGTATGGTTAGGGTTAACCCTAACCCTAACCCTATCCCTAACCCTTACCTCCTCTATTGACATACCTCATATCCTACCAACTTGGATAGTATGAGGATTAACTATAACCCTATCCCTATTCCTAAACCTAACCTCCTCTATTGAAATACCTTATGTCAAACCCACTTGGATAGGATTAGGGTTCACCCTAATTCTATCCCTAACCCTAACCCTTAAGTCATGACCTACCCACTTGGGTAGGGTTAACTCTAACCCTAACCCTAACAATAACCCTAAAACTAACCCACTAACCCTAACCATAACCCACTAACACTAACACTAACCCTAACCTACCAACTTCGGGTTAGGGTTAACCCTAACCCTAACTCTAAAGCTAACCCACTAACCCTAACCATAACCCACTAACCCTAACCCCTAACCCTAACCCTTACATTCCTCTATTGATTTACCTCATAACCTACCAACTTGGGTATGGTTAGGGTTAACCCTAACCCTATCCCTAACCCTTACCTCCTCTATTGACATACCTCATGTCCTACCCACTTGGATAGTATTAGGGTTAACTCTAACCCTTAATCCTAACCTCCTCTATTGATATACCTTATGTCAAACCCACTTGGGTAGGGTTAAGGTTCACCCTAATTCTATCCCTAACCCTAACCCTTAAGTCATGACCTACCCACTTGGGTAGGGTTATCTCTAACCCTAACCATAACCCTGAAACTAACCCACTAACCCTAACCATAGCCCACTAACCCTAACCCTAAACCAAACCCACTAACCCTAAACATAACCCACTAACCCTAACCCTAAGCCACTAACCCTAAATCTAACCCTAACCCTCCTCTATTGACTTACCTCAGAACCTACCAACTTTTGTATGGTTAGGGTTAACCCTAACTCTAACCCTAACCCTTACCTTTTCTATTGACATATCTTATGTCCAATCCACTTGGGTAAGGTTAGGGTTAATTCTAACCCTAACCATAACTCTAAAGCTAACCCACTAACCCTAACCATAACCCACTAACCCTAACCCACTAACCCTAACCCTTACATTCCTCTATTGACTTACCTCATAACCTACCAACTTGGGTATGGTTATGGTTAACCCTAACCCTAACTCTAACCCTAACCCTTACCTCCTATATTGAAATATCTTATGTCCTATCCAATTGCTTAGGGTTAGGGTTAACTCTAACCCTAACCATAACTCTAAAGCTAACCCACTACCCCTAACCATAACCCACTAACCCTAAACCTAACCCGCTAACCCTAACCCTTACATTCCTCTATTGACTTACTTCATAACCTACCAACTTGGGTAGGGTAAGGTTTAACCCTAACCCTAACCCGATCCCTAACCCTTACCCCTCTATTGACATACCTCATGTCCTACCCACTTGGGTAGTGTTAGGGTTCACTCTAACCCTAACCCTAACCTCCTCTATTGATATACCTTATGTCAAACCCACTTGGTTAGGGTTAGGGTTAACCCTAACCCTATCCCTATTCCTAATCCTAACCTCCTCTATTGATATACCTTATGTCAAACCCACTTGGATAGGGTTAGGGTTAACCCTAAACCTATCCCTAACCCTAACCCTATCCCTAGCCCTTACCTCCTTTATTGACATACCTCATGTTCTACCTACTTGGGTAGTGTTAGGGTTAACTCTAACCCATAACCCTAACCTCCTCTATTGATATACCTTATGTCAAACCCACTTGAATCGGGTTAGGGTTAACCTTAATTCTATCCCTAACCCTAACCCTTAAGTCATGACCTACCCACTTGGCTAGGGTTAACTCTAACCCTAACCCTAACAATAACCCTAACGCTAACCCACTAACCCTAACCATAACCCACTAACCCTAACCCTAACCCAAACCTACTAACCCTAAACCTCCTCTATTCACTAACCCTAACCCTAACCCTAACCTACCAACTTCGGGTTAGGGTTAACCCTAACCCTATCCCTAACCCTAAAGTTAACCCAATAACCCTAAATATAACCCACTAACCCTAACCCTAACCCTAACCCTCCTCTATTGACTTACCTCAGAACCTACCAACTTTTGAATGGTTAGGGTTAACCCTAACTCTGACCCTGACCCTAACCCTTACCTCCTCTATTGACATATCTTATGTCCTATCCACTTGGGTAGGGTTAGGGTTAACTCTAACCCTAACCATAACTCTAACGCTAACCCACTAACCCTAACCATAACCCACTAACCCTAACCCTAAACCCCTAACCCTAACCCTTACATTCCTCTATTGACTTACCTCATAACCTACCAACTTGGGTATGGTTAGGGTTAACCCTAACTTTAACCCTAACCCTTACTTCCTCTATTGACATATCTTATGTCCTATCCACTTGGGTAGGGTTAGGGTTAACTCTAACCCTAACCATAGCTCTAAAGCTAACCCACTACCCTAACCATAACCCACTAACCCTAACCCTAACCCCTAACCCTAACCCTTACATTCCTCTATTGACTTACCTCATAACCTACCAACTTGGGTAGGGTTAGGTTTAACCCTAACCCTAACCCTATCCCTAACCCTACCCTCTATTGACATACCTCATGTCCTACCCACTTTGGTAGTGTTAGGGTTAACTCTAACCCTAACCCTAACCTCCTCTATTGATATACCTTATGTCAAACCCACTTGGGTAGGGTTAGGGTTAACCCTAACCCTATCCCTATTCCTAAACCTAACCTCCTCTATTGATATACCTTATGTCAAACCCACTTGGATAGGATTAGGGTTCACCCTAATTCTATCCCTAACCCTAACCCTTAAGTCATGACCTACCCACTTGGGTAGGGTTAACTCTAACCCTAACCCTAAAGTTAACCCACTAACCCTAAACATAACCCACTAACCCTAACCCTAAGCCACTAACCCTAACTCTAACCCTAACCCTCCTCTATTGACTTACCTCAGAACCTACTAACTTTTAAATGGTTAGGGTTAACCCTAACTCTAACCCTAACCCTAACCCTGACCTTTTCTATTGACATATCTTATGTCCAATCCACTTGGTAGGGTTAGGTTAATTCTAACCCTAACCATAACTCTAAAGCTAACCCACTAACCCTAACCATAACCCACTAACCCTAACCCACTAACCCTAACCCTTACATTCCTCTATTGACTTACCTCATAACCTACCAACTTGGGTATGGTTAGGGTTAACCTAACTCTAACTCTAACCCTAACCTTACCTCCTCTATTGAAATATCTTATGTCCTATCCACTTGCTTAGGGTTAGGGTTAACTCTAACCCTAACCATAACTCTAAAGCTAACCCACTACCCCTAACCATAACCCACTAACCCTAACCCCTAACCCTAACCCTGACATTCCTCTATTGACTTACCTCATAACCTATCAACTTGGGAAGGGTTAGGTTTAACCTAACCCTAACCCGATCCTAACCCTTGCCCCTCTATTGACATACCTCATGTCCTACCCACTTGGGTAGTGTTAGGGTTAACTCTAACCCTAACCCTAACATCCTCTATTGATATACCTTATGTCAAACCCACTTGGGTAGGGTTAGGGTTAACCCTAACCCTATCCCTATTCCTAAACCTAACCTCCTCTATTGATATACCTTATGTGAAACCCACTTGGGTAGGGTTAGGGTTAAACTAAACCTATCCCTAACCCTAACCCTATCCCTAGCCCTTACCTCCTCTATTGACATACCTCATGTTCTACCTACTTGGTAGTGTTAGGTTAACTCTAACCCTTAACCCAAACCTCCTCTATTGATATACCTTATGTCAAACCCACTTGAATCGGGATTAGGTTAACCTTAATTCTATCCCTAACCCTCACCTTAAGTCATGACCTACCCACTTGGGTAGGGTTAACTCTAACCCTAACCCTAACAATAACCCTAAAACTAACCCACTAACCCTAACCATAACCCACTAACCCTAACCCTAACCTTAACCTCCCAACTTCAGGTTAGGGTTAACCCTAACCCTAACTCTAAAGCTAACCCACTAACCCTCATCATAACCCACTAACCCTAACCCTAACCCTAACCCTTACATTCCTCTATTGATTTACCTCATAACCTACCAACTTGGGTATGGTTAGGGTTAACCCTAACCCTATCCCTAACCCTTACCTCCTCTATTGACATACTCTCATTTCCTACCCACTTGGATAGTATTAGGGTTAACTCTAACCCTAATCCTAACCTCCTCTATTGATATACCTTATGTCAAACCCACTTGGGTAGGGTTAGGTTAACCCTAACCCTATCCCTATTCCTAAACCTAACCTCCTCTATTGATATACCTTATGTCAAACCCACTTGGATAGGATTAGGGTTCACCCTAATTCTATCCCTAACCCTAACCCTTAAGTCATGACCTACCCAGTTGGGTAGGGTTATCTCATCCTAACCCTAACCATAACCCTAAAACTAACCCACTAACCCTAACCATAACCCACTAACCCTAACCCTAAACCAAACCCACTAACCCTAAACCTCCTCTATTCACTAACCTCTAACCTAACCCTAACCTACCAACTTCGGGTTATGGTTAACCCTAACCCTATCCCTAACCCTAAAGTTAACCCAATAACCCTAAATATAACCCACTAACACTAACCCTAACCCTAACCCTCCTCTATTGACTTACCTCAGAACCTACCAACTTTTGAATGGTTAGGGTTAACCCTAACTCTGACCCTAACCCTAACCCTTACCTCTTCTATTGACAAATCTTATGTCCTATCCACTTGGGTAGGGTTAGGGTTAACTCTAACCATAACCATAACTCTAACGCTAACCCACTAACCCTAACCATAACCCACTAACCCTAACGCTAAACCCCTAACCCTATCCCTTACATTCCTATATTGACTTACCTCATAACCTACCAACTTTTGAATGGTTAGGGTTAACCCTAACTCTGACCCTAACCCTAACCCTTTCCTCTTCTATTGACATATCTTATGTCCTATCCACTTGGGTAGGGTTAGGGTTAACTCTAACCCTAACCATAACTCTAACGCTAACCCACTAACCCTAACCATAACCCACTAACCCTAACCCTAACCCCCTAACCCTAACCCTTACATTCCTCTATTGACTTACCTCATAACCTACAAACTTGGGTATGGTTAGGGTTAACCCTAACTTTAACCCTAACCCTTACTTCCTCTATTGACATATCTTATGTCCTATCCACTTGGGTAGGGTTAGGGTTAACTCTAACCCTAACCATAGCTCTAAAGCTAACCCACTACCCCTAACCATAACCCACTAACCCTAACCCTAACCCTAACCCTTACATTCCTCTATTGACTTACCTCATAAGCTACCAACTTGGGTATGGTTAGGGTTAACCCTAACCCTAACCCTATCCTAACCCTTCCCTCCTCTATTGACATACCTCATGTTCTACCTACTTGGGTAGTGTTAGGGTTAACTCTAACCCTTAACCCTAACCTCCTCTATTGATATACCATATGTCAAACCCACTTGAATCGTGTTAGGGTTAACCTTAATTCTATCCTTAACCCTAACCCTTAAGTCATGACCTACCCAGTTGGCTAGGGATAACTCTAACCCAACCCTAACAATAACCCTAAAGCTAACCCACTAACCCTAACCCACTAACCCTAACCCAAACCTACTAACCCTAAACCTCCTCTATTGACTTACCTCATAACCTACCAACTTCGGGTTATGGTTAACCCTAACCCTAACTCTAAAGCTAACCCACTAACCCTAACCATAACCCACTAACCCTAACCCCTAACCCTAACCCTTACATTCCTCTATTGATTTACCTCATAACCTACCAACTTGGGAATGGTTAGGGTTAACACTAACCCTAACCCTATCCCTAACCCTTACCTCCTCTATTGACATACCTCATGTCCTACCCACTTGGATAGTATTAGGGTTAACTCTAACCCTATCCCTATTCCTAAACCTAACCTCCTCTATTGATATACCTTATGTCAAACCCACTTGGATAGGATTAGGGTTCACCCTAATTCTATCCCTAACCCTAACCCTTAAGTCATGACCTACCCACTTGGGTAGGGTTATCTCTAACCCTAACCCTAACCATAATCCTAAAACTAACCCACTAACCCTAACCATAACCCACTAACCCTAACCCTAAACCAAACCCACTAACCCTAAACCTCCTCTATTCACTAACACTAACCCTAACCCTAACCTACCAATTTCAGGTTAGGGTTAACACTAACCCTATCCCTAACCCTAAAGTTAACCCAATAACCCTAAATATAACCCACTAACCCTAACCCTAACCCTAACCCTCCTCTATTGACTTACCTCAGAACCTACCAACTTTTGAATGGTTAGGGTTAACCCTAACTCTAACCCTAACCCTAACCCTTACCTTTCAATTGACATATCTTATGTCCAATCCACTTAGCTAAGGTTAGGGTTAATTGTAACCCTAACCATAACTCTAAAGCTAACCCACTAACCCTAACCATAACCCACTAACCCTAACCCACTAACCCTAACCCTTTCATTCCTCTATTGACTTACCTCATAACCTACCAACTTGGGTATGGTTATGGTTAACCCTAACCCTAACTCTAACACTAACCCTTACCTCCCTATTGAAATATCTTATGTCCTATCCAATTGCTTAGGGTTAGGGTTAACTCTAACCCTAACCATAACTCTAAAGCTAACCCACTACCCCTAACCATAACCCACTAACCCTAAACCTAACCCTCTAACCCTAACCCTTACATTCCTCTATTGACTTACCTCATAACCTACCAACTTGGGTAGGGTAAGGTTTAACCCTAACCCTAACCCGATCCCAAACCCTTACCCCTCTATTGACATACTTCATGTCCTACCCACTTTGGTAGTGTTAAGGTTAACTCTAACCCTTAACCCTAACCTCCTCTATTGATATACCTTATGTCAAACCCACTTGGGTAGGGTTAGGTTAACCCTAACCCTATCCCTATTCCTAAACCTAACCTCCTCTATTGACATAGCTTATGTCAAACCCACTTGGATAGGATTAGGGTTCACCCTAATTCTATCCCTAACCCTAACCCTTAAGTCATGACCTACACACTTGGGTAGGGTTAACTCTAACCCTAACCCTAAAGTTAACCCACTAACCCTAAACATAACCCACTAACCCTAACCCTAAGCCACTAACCCTAAATCTAACCCTAACCCTCCTCTATTGACTTACCTCAGAACCTACCAACTTTTAAATGGTTAGGGTTAACCCTAACTCTAACCCTATTCCTAAACCTAACCTCCTCTATTGATATACCTTATGTCAAACCCACTTGGATAGGATTAGGGTTCACCCTAATTCTATCCCTAACCCTAACCCTTAAGTCATGACCTACCCACTTGGTAGGGTTAGGGTTAACCCTAACCCTATCCCTATTCCTAAACCTAACCTCCTCTATTGATATACCTTATGTCAAACCCACTTGGATAGGATTAGGGTTCACCCTAATTCTATCACTAACCCTAACCCTTAAGTCATGACCTACCCACTTGGGTAGGGTTAACTCTAACCCTAACCCTAAAGTTAACCCACTAACCCTAAACATAACCCACTAACCCTAACCCTAAGCCACTAACTCTAACCCTAACCCTCCTCTATTGACTTACCTCAGAACCTACCAACTTTTGAATGGTTAGGGTTAACCCTAACTCTAACCCTAACCCTAACCCTTACCTTTTCTATTGACATATCTTATGTCCAATCCACTTGGTAAGGTTAGGGTTAATTCTAACCCTAACCATAACTCTAAAGCTAACCCACTAACCCTAACCATAACCCACTAACCCTAACCCACTAACCCTAACCCTTACATTCCTCTATTGACTTACCTCATAACCTACCAACTTGGGTATGGTTATGGTTAACCCTAACCCTAACTCTAACCCTAACCCTTACCTCCTCTATTGAAATATCTTATGTCCTATCCAATTGCTTAGGGTTAGGGTTAACTCTAACCCTAACCATAACTCTAAAGCTAACCCACTAACCCCTAACCATAACCCACTAACCCTAAACCTAACCCGCTAACCCTAACCCTTACATTCCTCTATTGACTTACCTCATAACCTACCAACTTGGATAGGGTTAGGTTTAACCCTAACCCTAACCCGATCCCTAACCCTACCCCTCTATTGACATACCTCATGTCCTACCCACTTGGTAGTGTTAGGGTTCACTCTAACCCTAACCCTAACCTCCTCTATTGATATACCTTATGTCAAACCCACTTGGGTAGGGTTAGGGTTAACCCTAACCCTATCCCTATTCCTAATCCTAACCTCCTCTATTGATATACTTTATGTCAAACCCACTTGGATAGGATTAGGGTTCACCCTAATTCTATCCCTAACACTAACCCTTAAGTCATGACCTACCCACTTGGGTAGGGTTATCTCTAAGCCTAACCCTAACCATAACCCTAAAACTAACCCACTAACCCTAACCATAACCCACTAACCATAACCATAACCCACTAACCCTAACCCTAACCCAAACCTACTAACCCTAAACCTCCTCTATTGACATACCTCATAACCTACCAACATCGGGTTAGGTAACCTAACCTAACCCTAACCCTAACCCTAACTCTAAACCTAACCCACTAACCCTAACCATAACCCACTAACCCTAACCCCTAACCCTAACCCTTACATTCCTCTATTGATTTACCTCATAACCTACCAACTTGGGTATGGTTAGGGTTAACCCTAACCCTAACCCTATCCCTAACCCTTACCTCCTCTATTGACATATCTTATGTCCTATCCACTTGGTAGGGTTAGGGTTAACTCTAACCCTAACCATAGCTCCTAAAGCTAACCCACTACTCCTAACCATAAACCACTAACCCTAACCCTAACCTCCTAACCCTAACCCTATTCCTCTATTGACTTACCTCATAACCTACCAACTCTGGGTAGGGTTAGGTTTAACCCTAACCCTATCCCTTAACCCCTCTATTGACATACCTCAAGTCCTACCCACTTTTGTAGTGTTAGGGTTAACTCTAACCCTAACCCTAACCATAACTCTAAAGCTAACCCACTAACCCTAACCATAACCCACTAACCCTAACCCACTAACCCTAACCATTACATTCCTCTATTGACTTACCTCATAAGCTACCAACATGGGTATGGTTAGTGTTAACCCTAACCCTAACCCTATCCCTAACCCTTCCCTCCTCTATTGACATACCTCATGTCCTACCCACTTTGGTAGTGTTAAGGTTAACTCTAACCCTTAACCCTAACCTCCTCTATTGATATTCCTTATGTCAAACCCACTTGGGTAGGGTTAGGGTTAACCCTAACCTAATCCCTATTCCTAAACCTAACCTCCTCTATTGATATACCTTATGTCAAACTCCACTTGGATAGGATTAGGTTCACCCTAATTCTATCCCCTAACCCTAACCCTTAAGTCATGACCTACCCACTTTGGGTAGGGTTAACTCTAACCCTAACCCTAAAGTTAACCCACTAACCCTAAACATAACCCACTAACCCTAACCCTAAGCCACTAACCCTAACTCTAACCCTAACCCTCCTCAATTGACTTACCTCAGAACCTACCAACTTTTGAATGGTTAGGGTTAACCCTAACTCTAACCCTAACCCTAACCCTTACCTTTTCTATTGACATATCTTATGTCTAATCCACTTGGGTAGGGTTAGGGTTAATTCTAACCCTAACCAAAACTCTAAAGCTAGCCCACTAACCCTAATCATAACCCACTAACCCTAACCCACTAACCCTAACCCTTACATTCCTCTATTGACTTACCTCATAACCTACCAACTTGGGTATGGTTAGGTTAACCTAACTCTAACTCTAACCCTAACCCTACCTCCTCTATTGAAATATCTTATGTCCTATACACTTGCTTAGGGTTAGGGTTAACTCTAACCCTAACCATAACTCAAAAGCTAACCCACTACCCCTAACCATAACCCACTAACCCTAACCCACTAACCCTAACCCTTACATTCCTCTATTGACTTACCTCATAAGCTACCAACTTGGGTATGGTTAGGTTTAACCCTAACCCTAACCCTATCCCTAACCCTTCCCTCCTCTATTGACATACCTCATGTCCTACCCACTTTGGTAGTGTTAGGTTAACTCTAACCCTAACCCTAACATCCTCTATTGATATACCTTATGTCAAACTCCATTTGGGTAGGGTTAGGGCTAACCCTAACCCTATCCCTATTCCTAAACCTAACCTCCTCTATTGATATACCTTCATGTCAAACCCACTTGGATAGGATTAGGTTCACCCTAATTCTATCCCTAACCCTAACCCTTAAGTCATGACCTACCCACTTTGGGTAGGGTTAACTCTAACCCTAACCCTAAAGTTAACCCACTAACCCTAAACATAACCCACTAACCCTAACCCTAAGCCACTAACCCTAACTCTAACCCTAACCCTCCTCTATTGACTTACCTCAGAACCTACTAACTTTTGAATGGTTAGGGTTAACCCTAACTCTAACCCTAACCCTAACCCTGACCTTTTCTATTGACATATCTTATGTCCAATCCATTTGGTAAGGTTAGGGTTAATTCTAACCCTAACCATAACTCTAAAGCTAACCCACTAACCCTAACCATAACCCACTAACCCTAACCCACTAACCCTAACCCTTACATTCCTCTATTGACTTACCTCATAACCTACCAACTTGGGTATGGTTAGGGTTAACCCTAACTCTAACTCTAACCCTAACCCTTACCTCCTCTATTGAAATATCTTATGTCCTATCCACTTGCTTAGGGTTAGGTTAACTCTAACCCTAACCATAACTCTAAAGCTAACCCACTACCCTAACCATAACCCACTAACCCTAACCCCCTAACCCTAACCCTGACATTCCTCTATTGACTTACCTCATAACCTACCAACTTGGGAAGGGTTAGGTTTAACCTAACCCTAACCCGATCCCTAACCCTTGCCCCTCTATTGACATACCTCATGTCCTACCCACTTGGGTAGTGTTAGGGTTAACTCTAACCCTAACCCTAACATCCTCTATTGATATACCTTATGTCAAACCCACTTGGGTAGGGTTAGGTTAACCCTAACCCTATCCCTATTCCTAAACCTAACCTCCTATTGATATACCTTATGTGAAACCCACTTGGGTAGGGTTAGGTTAACACTAAACCTATCCCTAACCCTAACCCTATCCCTAGCCCTTACCTCCTCTATTGACATACCTCATGTTCTACTCTACTTAGGTAGTGTTAGGTTAACTCTAACCCTTAACCCAAACCTCCTCTATTGATATACCTTATGTCAAACTCACTTTGAATCGGATTAGGGTTAACCTTACTTCTATCCCCAACCCTCACCCTTAAGTCATGACCTACTCACTCTGGGTAGGGTTAACTCTAACCCTAACCCTAACAATAACCCTAAAACTAACCCACTAACCCTAACCATAACCCACTAACCCTAACCCTAACCTTAACACTCCTAACTTCAGGTTAGGGTTAACCCTAACCCTAACTCTAAAGCTAACCCACTAACCCTCATCATAACCCACTAACCCTAACCCCTAACCCTAACCTCACATTCCTCTATTGATTTACCTCATAACCTACCAACTTGGGTATGGTTAGGTCTAACCCTAACCCTATCCCTAACCCTTACCTCCTCTATTGACATACTTCATTTCCTACCCACTTGATAGTATTAGGGTTAACCCTAACCCTTAATCCTAACCTCCTCATTGATATACCTTATGTCAAACTCCACTTGGTAGGCTAGCTAACCTAACCTATCCCTATTCCTAAACTCAACTCCTCTATTGATATAGCCTTATGTCAAACTCCATTTGGATAGGATTAGGGCTTCACCCCACTTTGTCCTCAACCCTAACCCTTAAGTCATGACTCTACTCTAGTTGGGTAGCTATTTTGCCTCTTGACTACTATAAATTCCTTAAAACTAAATCCCACTAACCCCAACCATAACGCTCACAAATTCAAACCAAACCCACTAACTAAACCTCCCTGCTCACTCCAACCTCTAACTCTAACCCTAACCTACAATCTGGTCGAGCTACTGGTTAAATCTAACCCTATCCCTGACCCTGAAAGCTAACCCAATAAATCCCTAAATATAACCCACTAACACTCAACCCCAATCAACCTCTTCCTATTGACTCACTCAGAAACCCTACCATCTTGAATGGTTAGGCTAACCCTAACTCTGATCAACCCTAACCCTTACCTCTTCTATTGACAAATCTTATGTCTCATCCATTTGCGTAGTTATGTAACTCTAACCATAAACTCCAACTTAACGCGCAACCCACTAACCCCAACCATAACTCCACTAACCCTAATCGACTAAACCCCTAACCCTATCCCTTCCTACATTCCTATATTGACTTACAATCATAACTCTATCAACTTTTGAATGGTTAGGCTAACCCTAACTTCTGACCCCAACCCAACCTCTTTCCTCTCTTCTATTGACATATTCATACAGTCCTATCCACTTTTGCGTAGGTTAGGTTAACTCCAACCCCAACCATAAATCTCCCAACCGCTAACCCACTCAACTCCTAA
>CM065596.1:1864286-1953844 GCA_033119425.1 Bufotes viridis
ATCGGACACGTCCCCATATCACTCATATACCGGACACGTCCCCATCCCCAGGGTATCTCTCCGTATATCGGACACGTCCCCATATCACTCCATATACCGGACACGCCCCCATCCCCAGGGTATCTCTCCGTATATCGGACACGTCCCCGTATCACTCCATATACCGGACACGTCCCCATCCCCAGGGTATCTCTCCGTATATCGGACATGTCCCCGTATCACTCCATATACCGGACACGTCCCCATCCCCAGGGTATCTCTCCGTATATCGGACATGTCCCCATATCACTCCATATACCGGACACGTCCCCATCCCCAGGGTATCTCTCCGTATATCGGACACGTCCCCGTATCACTCCATATACCGGACACGTCCCCATCCCCAGGGTATCTCTCCGTATATCGGACACGTCCCCGTATCACTCCATATACCGGACACGTCCCCATCCCCAGGGTATCTCTCCGTATATCGGACATGTCCCCGTATCACTCCATATACCGGACACGTCCCCATCCCCAGGGTATCTCTCCGTATATCGGACACGTCCCCGTATCACTCCATATACCGGACACGTCCCCATCCCCAGGGTATCTCTCCGTTTATCGGACACGTCCCCGTATCACTCCATATACCGGACACGTCCCCATCCCCAGGGTATCTTCTCCAGTATATCGGACATGTCCCCGTATAACTCCATATAACGGACACGTCCCCATCCCCAGGGTATCTCTCCGTATATCGGACACGTCCCCGTATCACTCCATATACCGGACACGTCCCCATCCCCAGGGTATCTCTCTGTATATCGGACACGTCCCTGTATCACTCCCGCATATTGGACATTTCCCGTATAACTCCATATACCGGACACGTCCCTATCCCCAGGGTATCTCTCCGTATATCGGACACGTCCCCGTATAACTCCATATACCGGACACGTCCCCATCCCCAGGGTATCTCTCCGTTTATCGGACACGTCCCCATATCACTCCATATACCGGACACGTCCCCATCCCCAGGGTATCTCTCCGTATATCGGACACGTCCCCGTATCACTCCCTATACCGGACACGTCCCCATCCCCAGGGTATCTCTCCGTATATCGGACATGTCCCCGTATCACTCCATATACCGGACACGTCCCCATCCCCAGGGTATCTCTCCGTATATCGGACATGTCCCCGTATAACTCCATATACCGGACACGTCCCCATCCCCAGGGTATCTCTCCGTATATCGGACACGTCCCCAGTATCACTCCATATACCGGACACGTCCCCATCCCCAGGGTATCTCTCCGTATATCGGACACGTCCCCATATCACTCCATATACCGGACACGTCCCCATCCCCAGGGTATCTCTCCGTATATCGGACACGCCCCCATATCACTCCATATACCGACACGTCCCCATCCCCAGGGTATTTCTCCGTATATCGGACATGTCCCCAGTATAACTCCATATAACGGACACGTCCCCATCCCCAGGGTATCTCTCCGTATACCGGACACGTCCCCGTATCACTCCATATACCGGAAACGTCCCCATTCCCAGGGTATCTCTCCGTTTATCGGACACGTCCCCATATCACTCCATATACCGGACACGTCCCCATCCCCAGGGTATCACTCCGTATATTGGACATTTCCCCGTATAAATCCATATAACGGACACGTCCCCATCCCCAGGGTATCTCTTTGTATATCGGACATGTCCCCCTATAAATCCATATAACGGACACGTCCCCATTCCCAGGGTATCTCTCCGTTTATCGGACACGTCCCCATATCACTCCATATACCGGACACGTCCCCATTCCCAGGGTATCTCTCCGTTTATCGGACACGTCCCCATATCACTCCATATACCGGACACGTCCCCATCCCCAGGGTATCTCTCCGTATATCGGACATGTCCCCGTATCACTCCGTATAAAGGACACGTCCCCATCCCCAGGGTATTACTCCGTATATTGGACATGTCCCCGTATAACTCCATATACCGGACACGTCCCCATCCCCAGGGTATCTCTCCGTATATCGGACACGTCCCCATCCCCAGGGTATCTCTCCGTATATCGGACACGTCCCCATCCCCAGGGTATCTCTCCGTATATCGGACATGTCCCCGTATCATTCCATATACCGGAAACGTCCCCATTCCCAGGGTATCTTCTCTCCGTTTATCGGACACGTCCCCATATCACTCCATATACCGGACACGTCCCCACTCCCAGGGTATCTCTCCGTATATCGGACATGTCCCCATATCACTCCATATACCGGACACGTCCCCATCCCCAGGGTATCTCTCCGTATATCGGACATGTCCCCGTATAACTCCATATAACAGACACGTCCCCATCCCCAGGGTATCTCTCTGTATACCTGGCACGTCCCCGTATCACTCCCTATACCGGACACGTCCCCATCCCCAGGGTATCTCTCCGTATATCGGACATGTCCCCGTATAACTCCATATACCGGACACGTCCCTCATCCCCAGGGTATCTCTCCGTTATCGGACACGTCCCGTATACTCATATACCGGACACGTCCCCATCCCCAGGGTATCTCTCCGTATATCGGACATGTCCCCGTATAAATCCATATAACGGACACGTCCCCATCCCCAGGGTATCTCTCTGTATACAGGGCACGTCCCCATTCCCAGGGTATCTCTCCGTTTATCGGACACGTCCCCATATCACTCCATATACCGGACACGTCCCCATCCCCAGGGTATCTCTCCGTTTATCGGACACGTCCCTTTCCCTGGCAGCTTGTATATGGCTATATATTGTACAGTATAGAGGAAACTATAGTCATGCTGTTCGGTTTACAGTCACTACGTGGATGACACAATGACAATATATTTTTAAAGTGTACAGGGTGAGAGGAAGACCAAAAAATTATTTTACTGGCTGGAAAAAAATCTCTTCTTGCCCCTGGATTCTGTCTCTAATTTGGTTGAGATACAGAATAGAATAGAATTCAAGTCAGTTCCACCCGAAAGTTTCATATTAAACACAAGCTTCATTCTGGGGAATCAGCAGCTCCTGGAAACTCAGATTTTACTCCTGTTACAGAAAAATGTGTTAGTTCCGGTGCCGACACATCAAGAAGGAAAAGGCTTCTACTCCCTGTATTCTTGGTGAAAAGCTGAGCGGAGCCTACAGGGCAATAATATACTTAAAGGATTTGAACAAGTTTGTATGCTACAAGAAGTTCAACATGGAAACAATGAAGTTGACAATAAATCTGCTTACAAGGGATTGTTTCATGGTTATGTTGGATCTTGTGGATGCTTATTATCCTGTTCCCATTCGCGAAGATCATCAGAAATATCTTTATCACCTGCAATTTCAGGATCTTCCTTCAACCTCTCCTGGCTCCAAGAATCTTTACGAAGATCGTTGTGGAAGTCTCAAGTCATCTCCATCAACAGGAAATATTATTCATACCTTACCTCAATGACTTCCTATTAGCAGCCAAATCTTTGGGATCAGATAATCAAGAGTGGATGATAAATGTAGAAAAGTCAGATCTCTATCCAAGCAAGCAGAAGATATTTTTAGGAATCCAACTAGATTCCCATTTTATGACTTCCTTTCTACCTCAGGAAAAGAAGGAAACCTTGGTGGAGAAAGTGAGGAAGTTTATTACAGACAGGAAAGGTCTTTATAAGGGACATCATGAGATTCATGACGATTGTGGGTCTACAGAGGGCAACCATCCCTGCAGTCAAGTGGGCACAGGCCCAATCCTTCATTCTCACGTCTTGGGACAAGTCAGTTGTCTCTAGAAAAAAAGTGGTCCTTTCTCAGTCGTTTAAACAATCTCTATGGTGGTGGCTCATACAGAAGAACTTAAACCAGGGAGTTCCTTGGGGCGTTAACCAAATCAGGTGGTCATAAGCACGGACGCAATGGGCTCATCAAATGATACAGGGCTCCTGGAATCGGTCCAGGATCCAATCTTATTCAAACCTAAAAGAACTAATGTCAGTCTTGAAAGCTTTAAAGGGGTGTCTCCCAAAAATTTGGAATCAGAACGTGAAAATCCTGTCAGACAATATACCTACAGTTTCGTACATCAACAAGCAAGGAGGAACAAGAAGCAGAATGCTGGCCTCTGTGGCAGCCCAGATCGTCAGGTTGGCCAAGAATCCGCTTTTTTCAATCTCAGCTGTTCACTTAAAAGGAGAACAGAATTTCCTAGCAGGCTTCCTGAGTAAGAGAAGAAGACAACAGAGGCAGCATCCCAAATTGTGCAAAAATTGGTGTTCTTGTAATCCATCAATACCAGTCGAGTGGCTGACAGCCCAAATTCATGCAACGTTTAAGCTTGTCCTTTTTCAAGCATCACCGTGTAAACACAACTTCCTGAGCAGACAGACCCTCAAGGAAGGAGAATGCTCACTAAACAAGACTGCGTTCAATCAGATATGCAGGAGATGCGCAATTCCAGTATTGGATCGATTTGCAACCACTCAAAATCTCTTCCTTATTTCATCAGAACAATCCTTTCATGGTAGATGCCTTTTCAGCGCCCAGGCCATAAGGCCTTTATATACATTCCCTCATTTTGTCTTTTATCCTAAGGACATTGGCCAAAGTGGTGGAAAAGAACTGCCATCTGATTCTAGTGGCCCCTTACTGGCCCAAGAGAGCCTAGTTTCCGTTCCTTCTCCAGTTGTCGAAAGGGAATTATTGGCGTCTCCCCCAGGTTCCAGATCTACTGCTACAGAGTCCTGCAGTACACCCGAATGTTCCACATCTCAGGCTATCTGCTTGGATTCTGAACAAGCCAGCCTGAAAAGAAGGGCGTTTTCTGATACAGTTATTAGTTATTGCTGGGTTCCTTCCATGGTATTATCTTTAATTTCCTTGAAAAGGCCCTGGGAATGGGACTTAAATGAAGTACTTTAAAGGTCCAAGCAGCTGCCCTCTCAGCTTTTTGGGGGTTTAAGGAAGCAGAGGTGGAATTAGTTAAACGGTTTATTATAAGCGCTTCTAGAATCAGACCATCCTTTCATTCTACAGTACCACCGTGGGACCTTAATCAGGGGTCAGGGTTAATCAGGGGTCAGGGTTAATTAGGGGTCAGGGTTAATCAGGGGTCTGTCAGGGTTATTAGATTTCCCTGAAACAATTCTCTTTTAGGGTTGCACTGTGTATTGAATTTTCAATACCCAATCAATACTTTTAGACCCGGATCGATATGATAGCGGGATTTGCTATTTTCCGATACTAGGCACGCCATGTTTTCTCTCTCCGCACTGTGACGCGGCTGCTGCTGCTACCAATGAGAAGAGAGGGGCTGTGGTCACTGCGCTACCAATGAATATAATTTACCCCTAAATACAGTTCATTAGCACAGGGCAGCAGGGACAGTGGGAGGTCCTATTCACCCCGATAGAGCTCTATTAGAGTGAATAGGACAAGGGTTCTAGCCATTAAGGAGGCTAAAGTAAAAAAAAAAAAGTTTTAAAAAAACCCCACCGAAATATTAAAAGTTTAAATCACCCCCTTTCCCCATTTTTACATATAAAAATATAAACACAATAAAAAAAAGACCAAACTGTTAAAATATTAAAAAATATCTCCTATGCGGTGAACACTGTGACAGAAGAAATAAATAAAAACAATCAATTGATGCGAGGCGTGCTCACCCTCTAAAATAGAAATTAACAAGTCTGGTGCTCACGTTGTTAGGTATTCCCTCTACCTGGTAGTTTGAATTGTAATATAAAGAATAAATTAACGGGCACTCAGAACCGTATGGTATTAGCTACCGATATAATTTATTAAAATTAATAAAATCATGTACCACTTAATTCATGTCCCACTTGATCAATTATATATTAACATATGTCACAACGATATATTTCATGCACATAAGAGTCCACCTATTATCACATTAAATCGCAATTAATATTTATAGAGGAGCGATGAGACTGTTGCTTGAGACAGCAAGTTTGTATATTGTTTATGTCAGTTTTGTCCGAACTTCAGAACTGTGCTACCAGTCATATGTTCCAACTGTGTTTACCAGCGTCGAGCTGTATGTAAAACAATGAGATAATGAGATATACTCACAAAAAGTCCAATCTGTGCTAAACGCCAACTTGTAGATAGGTTGTTTGCCGCTCGTATTAAGTTGTGAGCTTCCAGGACCTTCCTCCTTCGTTATAGGTCACGTGTGTTAGTGCGCCAGATTAGTTGTGAGCTTCAAGATCTTCCTCCTTCGTCTAGGTGACGTAGTTCAGTGGCTCCACGTGATACACACATTATAGATTTTATGCCAGCTGACTGCTTTATAATCGCAGATTTCAAATATAAAGGACTACTCGATATGCCAATGCCATACGCGCTTTCGAGGAAGAGGGTGAACCTCGAAACGCGTATGGCATTGGCATATCGAGTAGTCCTTTACATTTAAAATCTGCGATTATAAAGAATCAGCGCTGGTAAAAGTCTATATATGTGTGTATCACGTGGGACGCCACTGAACACACGTCACCTATAACGAAGGAGGAAGGTCCTGAAGCTCACAACTTAATACGAGCGGCAAACAACCTATCTACAAGTTGGCGTTTAGCACAGATTGGACTTTTTGTGAGTATATTCATTATCTCATTGTTTTACATACAGCTCGACGCTTGGTAAAAACAATTGGAACATATGACTGGTAGCACAGTTCTGAAGATTCGGACAAAACTGACATAAACAATATACAAACTTGCTGTCTCAAGCAACAGTCTCATCGCTCCTTTATAAATATTAATTGCGATTTAATGTGATAATAGGTGGACTCTTATGTGCATGAAATATATCGTTGTGACATATGTTAATATATAATTGATCAAGTGGGACATTAATTAAGTGGTACATGATTTTATTAATTTTAATAAATTATATCGGTAGCTACAATACCATACGGTTCTGAGTGCCCGTTAATTTATTCTTTATATTGCAAATAAAAAAAACACTCAATTTGCCATTTTTTAGTCACCTTGTCCTCCCCAAAAATAGAAGAGGACTAGGACGTTCCATAAAATGTGGTGTCCTATTTTTTTCGTGTGGTATCGAGTATCGCAATACTTTTTTATGGTATCGAAATCGAATCAAAATTTTGGTATCGTGACAACCCTAGTCCATCACTATGGCCAGAAGAATAGGAGAGATCCAAGCATTTTCTTGTAAACCCCCTAACTTGACTATCCTGGAAGATAGAATTGTTTTAAAACATGTTCCTTCCTTCTGACCAAAGGTATTCTCTAAATTCCATTGCCAACAGTAAGTCTCACTGCCTTCTTTTTGTGCTCAAGGGAGATCTACAAAAGAATCTAGATTCCACAACATCTGGATGTCAGGAGATGTGTTCTGCAGTATCTACAGTCCACAAAGCTTTTCAGAAAGTCGGACCATTTGTTTGTCCAATGTCAGGGTCCTAATAAAGCTCAAGCGGCAAACAAAATAATTGCTTGTTGGATAAAAATGACTATCACTTTGGCTCACTCATCAAAAGGTGTCTCTATTCTGAAGGCCCATTCTACAAGAGCAGTGTCCTCCCTCTGGGCAGAGGGTGCCTCTGCGTCCTTAGACCACATCCGCAAAGCAGCTACCTGGGCCAATCCTTCTACCTTCTTCAAACATTATAAGTTAGATGTAACTTCTAACAGGGACTTATTGTCACGTCGGGAAGGGTACAAGATACAATAGACACACAAGCAACAACAAGCAAGCGTCTAGGCAAAAGCTGGGGATAATGGCCACCTCCTGACAAGGTCCTATCAGCTGACCCTAGACTGCTGTGCACTCGTTTAGACCCCAAAGGTGGGAATAAACGTGCCCCCGTGCCTAAGACTGAATAAACCCTGTAGTCCCTGAGATATTGGACAAGGGGGAAAAAAGGCAGCCTGCATCCTCTAATCCTGGAGAAAGCAGGTGTCTAACTAACAGTCTAGACAGTTCACAAATGGAAACCAAAAACACACTTATCTAAGCAGAGCAGAAACAGCAATGCAACTTTCCTCAGAGTGAGAAAGAAGCTGTAACCCGCAAGGGACACTGGGTCGGTGCTTGATTTAAACTCACACAAACGACCCCACGCAGTGCACCTGAAGGGCGGCCGGGACAGCTCCAACCTGACAGAGCACCTCACCAGAGCAGGGCATGACACATCCTCCAGGGTGGGACTTCTGCAGAAAGGACTTTCCATCCAAAAGATAACATTTCTCTGTTAATCCTCCTGTTGGGGAGGTGTATGGAAAATACGAAGATTACTCTTACTCCGGTAATTGGATTTTCTATATAGCTTCTACAACAGCACCAATATTTCCCTCCCTTTTTTGGTTTTATTTACCAGCAATGTATATTTTTTAGATTTTGACATGTATTTGCATGTTTATTAATATAAAAAAACTTTTTTTTTTTTTTCTGGATCAATTCTGTGTCCTAGGCTACTAGATGGAGGAGGTAAAAGGGGGGGGGGGGGAGCTTTTAAATTATTGGTCTCTATGTTGTCTCCTGTCGCTGGAAGGCAGGATAACCTCCTGCTGGTGCCTTTCGTGGAGGCGTATGGAAATTCTGGTTACCGGTAAGCGTAATTTTCATCTTGCCTTTACATTCTCACAATGATGGAAATAATTTCCTCTACATCCTGACATTAACAAAACTCATTTCCTCTACATCCTCACAGTTATAGAACTTATTTCCTCTACATCCTCACATATATAGAAGTCATTTCCTTTACATCCTCTCATATATAGAAGTCATTTCCTCTACATTCTCAGTTATAGAACTTATTTCCTAAACATCCTCACAATTATACAAGTTATTTCCTCTACATCCTCACAATTATAGAAGTCATTTCCTCTACATCCTCACAATTATAGAAGTCATTTCCTCTACATCCTCACAATTATAGAAGTCATTTCCTCTACATCCTCACAATTATAGAAGTCATTTCCTCTACATCCTCACAGTTATAGAAGTCATTTCCTCTACATCCTCACAGTTATAGAAGTAATTTCCTCTACATCCTCGCAGTTATAAAACTTATTTCCTCTACATCCTCACAGTTATAGAAGTGATTTCCTCTACATCCTCACAATTATACAAGTTATTTCCTCTACATCCTCGCAATTATACAAGTTATTTCCTCTACATCCTCACAGTTATAGAACTTATTTCCTCTACATCCTCCCAGTTATGGAAGTCATTTCCTCTACATCCTCCCAATTATAGAAGTCATTTCCTCTACATCCTCCCAATTATAGAAGTCATTTCCTCTACATCCTCCCAATTATAGAAGTCATTTCCTCTACATCCTCACAATTATAGAAGTCATTTCCTCTACATCCTCACAATTATAGAAGTCATTTCCTCTACATCCTCACAGTTATAGAAGTCATTTCCTCTACATCCTCACAGTTATAGAAGTAATTTCCTCTACATCCTCGCAGTTATAAAACTTATTTCCTCTACATCCTCACAGTTATAGAAGTGATTTCCTCTACATC
Organism: Bufotes viridis; assembly: GCA_033119425.1. Taxonomy (NCBI): domain Eukaryota; kingdom Metazoa; phylum Chordata; class Amphibia; order Anura; family Bufonidae; genus Bufotes; species Bufotes viridis. The sequence goes on from CM065596.1 coordinate 1,873,818, forward strand.
CTCACAATTATACAAGTTATTTCCTCTACATCCTCGCAATTATACAAGTTATTTCCTCTACATCCTCACAGTTATAGAACTTATTTCCTCTACATCCTCACAGTTATAGAACTTATTTCCTCTACATCCTCCCAGTTATGGAAGTCATTTCCTCTACATCCTCCCAATTATAGAAGTCATTTCCTCTACATCCTCCCAATTATAGAAGTCATTTCCTCTACATCCTCCCAATTATAGAAGTCATTTCCTCTACATCCTCACAGTTATAGAAGTCATTTCCTCTACATTGTGAGAAATAACAGAACTCATTTTCTCAGCATCCTCACAGTTATAGAAGTCATTTCCTCTACATCCTCACAGTTATAGAAGTCATTTCCTCTACATCCTCACAGTTATAGAAGTCATTTCCTCTACATCCTCACAGTTATAGAAGTCATTTCCTCTACATCCTCACAGTTATAGAAGTCATTTCCTCTACATCCTCAGTTATAGAAGTCATTTCCTCTACATCCTCACAGTTATAGAACTTATTTCCTCTACATCCTCACAGTTATGGAAGTCATTTCCTCTACATCCTCCCAATTATAGAAGTAATTTCCTCTACATTGTGAGAAATAACAGAACTCATTTTCTCAGCATCCTCACAGTTAGGCCTCATGCACATGACCGTTGTTTGATTCCGTGTCCGTTGCTCCGTTTTTCGTGATTTTCTGCGGACCCATTGGTTTTCAATGGGTCCGTGGAAACCTCGGCAAATGCACCGTTTGTCCTCCGCGTCCGTGGTCCGTGATTCCAGTCCGTCAAAAAAATATAACCTGTCCTATTCTTGTTCTTGAAAAACGGTTCACGGACCCATTCAAGTCAATGGGTCTGTGAAAAATGCGGATGGCCATCCATGTGTCATCCGCGTTCCGTGTCCGTTTTTTTTGCGGATCCCTTGGCAGGCACTTGGGAAACATTGTCAGCCTGTGTTTTGGTAAAATCTTTTGGGTCATGTCCGCTAAAAAAAACAGAAGACACACGGAAATACAACGGAAGGCAAAAACGGACACGGATTACTGAACAACGGAACCCCTTTTTGCGGACAGCATAAAAAAACGGTCGTGTGCATGAGGCCTTATAGAAGTCATTTCCTCTACATCCTCCCAATTATAGAAGTCATTTCCTCTACATCCTCCCAATTATAGAAGTCATTTCCTCTACATCCTCCCAATTATAGAAGTCATTTCCTCTACATCCTCCCAATTATAGAAGTCATTTCCTCTACATCCTCACAGTTATGGAAGTCATTTCCTCTATATCCTCCCAATTATAGAAGTCATTTCCTCTACATCCTCACAGTTATAGAAGTCATTTCCTCTACATCCTCCCAATTATAGAAGTCATTTCCTCTACATCCTCCCAATTATAGAAGTCATTTCCTCTACATCCTCCCAATTATAGAAGTCATTTCCTCTACATCCTCCCAATTATAGAAGTCATTTCCTCTACATCCTCACAGTTATGGAAGTCATTTCCTCTATATCCTCCCAATTATAGAAGTCATTTCCTCTACATCCTCACAGTTATAGAAGTCATTTCCTCTACATTGTGAGAAATAACAGAACTCATTTTTTCAGCATCCTCTTGTGATAAATAGTTACATAGTTAATACGGTTGAAAAAAGACATTAGTCCATCAAGTTCAACCACGGTATTGGGGGGGGGGGAGTGACTCCCAGATAGAGGATTACTTCTGAGTATGATTTTATGTATATGTTGTGTAATTCTGTATACTATGTGCCACCATTCTCAAATACTGTCTGCACAATGCTCTTTAGTCTGGGCCTGTATGTGGAATCTGCATCAGATTATCTCCGGACTGTTCAAAACTGGCCCTTTGAAAGTGGTAATGAGATGTTTTCTGTATTGTGCACTCCAGCCCCATGGGAATGCATACACCGTAGACATGGGTCACCTCCCACAGCAGGTGTTCAGACGTGGCGGCACCCTCCCACAGTGGTGTCCAGATGTGGCCACTTCCCCCCCCCCCCAGTGGTGTCCAGACCTGGCGGCACCCCCCACAGTGGTGTCCAGACGTGGCAACACCCCCCACAGTGTTGTCCAGACGTGGCAACACCCCCCACAGTGTTGTCCAGACGTGGCGGCACCCTCCCACAGTGGTGTCCAGACGTGGCCACTCCCCCTACCCCCCCCAGTGGTGTCCAGACCTGGCGGCACCCCCCACAGTGGTGTCTAGATGTGGCAGCACCCTCTAGTGGATTCTGGAGCTTTTCAGCTGGAATACCAGAAGATTAGTGTTAAGGCCGGTTTATTGGCCTGTATTTGTGGGAGGGGCGATGATGACTATATCTGGCTGGGCGTCCCCTCCCACAGTGAACCTCGTCTCCAGCGTATGGTGTGGGAGCTCTACATACCGTCCTCAGGGAGCAACAAGGGTGCAGCGCTACACGGCAGTTCCAGGCCCCGACTTTCTACGGTCCAGATAAGTAGCTGCCTCATCCAGCAGCATCGTTGCTTTAAGTCTGGCCGGCGGTGTGTCAGCTCCCCGGGTAAGGGGGAGCGGTCTGCCAGCGAGACTCGCTCTTCTCCCCACGCGGCATGACACGTAGGGTGCAGGGCACACGCTCGATAAAGTATTGCACAGGCCGCTGTGCTGTTAGACAGGCAGGGGGGGGGGCGGACAAATTAGGCTTCAGCATGTTATTTCTATCCAGGGGGTGCACAGGTGAATTCACTCAGCGAGGGGGGGTAGTAAGGTTCAGGAAGGGGGTGTGTTAAAAAAAAAAAAAAGGTGTGGTATGAAATAAATGAAATGTCTGAAAAAAAAATAAAACATATATTTATTATGGGGAAGTGACATTGAGTCTAGTGTTCTAGTCAGGGTATGTCAGGCTTCTTATATGGCTTTAGTGTGAGATTACAGTATGTGGAAAGCACATCACACAGGAGTCGCTTACAGGGGCCACTCCACCATGTATTCAGCTCTGCTCTGCAGCCGGCTGCCATGTGTTCCTCACGCAGAGCTACTAGTGAGGTGGGGTGCATAGGGTGCACGGTGTCTGTTTTAGTCAGTATCTCTTCCCGCACTATTCGGGCGTGCACTCACCTCTCCCCTTCGCTCTGCTCTGCTGGCTGGGTTCCTCAGACACGCATAGTTGTGGCTCTGGTGCCCTCTATGTGGCCACAGCTGGAAGTGCGGGGCAGAGTGTGAGTTCAGGCCCCAGTGTTAGTTTAAAAAAAAAACATATATGTGTGTTTAGTTTATATGTGTATATATATATCTCCATATATCTGTATAGGGGCACTGTTAGGTCGTTTGTCCGCACTGCGGATTCGGCGCCAGATTCCGAATAGGGTTATGCTTGACGCACGTTTTTACGCATACGTATTTGACTCGTTATTTCATCAGTTCGCCATGATACCACGTTAGTGGCGTTGGTAAAGATTAAAGGGTTTCTAGCGTTTATCTCTCCAGGATCAAGTGTTTTTATATGCCTTGATGTTCAGGCGATTGCTGACGTTTCATGTGGGACCACTTTCTCAGGCATCGCTACGGTATTTCTCTTCTATTCCAGAGGTGTACAGTAATTCTCCTAGTTTCTCCTAGAGCTACTAGTGAGGTGGGGTGCATAGCATGCACGGCGTCTGTTTTAGTCAGTATCTCCTCCCGCACTATTAGGGCGTGCACTTACCTCTGCCCCTCGCTCTGCAGCCGTCGGTACGGTATTTCTCTTTTATTCCAGAGGTGTACATTAATTCTCCTAGTTTCCTGAGGCCACGTTATCCGGCATTGGTACGGTATTTCTCTTTTATTGCAGAGGTGTACAGTAATTCTCCTAGTTTCCTGAGGCCACGTCAAACTCAGGTTTTGCTGCCCCTTTTTTTGGCCCCCACTGGCTAGCTGGTGGGTGGACGAGTGAGGTTGGTTGATCCCGGGTTCCACAGATTTCAGCGTTGGTTGAACTTTATCCTATAATGGCGGCTGTGCATGCAGGGGGTCGGGATGGGCTGGTTACATGATGTATGTTAATGTCAATGTCGCGGTCATGGATATTTGATTAACGGCTTGGTCCTACTGATATCTTTTGTTAGGCATCAGGTGCTTCGCTCGTTACTACACCAAATTCATTACACACGTTTGTGTACTCGAATCCAAAGTATAGCAGCCGGTGCCCTGTCCCGAGCTAATTCTCTTTCACAAGTTTCCCAAAGCGGACGTCTACGGTGCCACAATGCCTCGGTACGCTTCACTACTTCCGATCCCATTACCCGGGCTGCAGCTCGCTCGTTGGCAGCGAAATCGCAATTGGAGGTTGTAATAAGCTCTTTGATCAAGTTTGTTGTCCTTTTTGGCCCCTTCAGGCGTCCCTTCAGCGCCGCTTTTAGGTATCCAGTAGGTAGGGGTCATTCCCGACCACAAGTGTTAAGGCCGATTTTTTTGGCCTGTATTTGTGGGAGGGGCGATGATGACTATATCTGGCCGGGCGTCCCCTCCCACAGTGAACGTCGTTTCCAGCGTACCAACCCTACCCACCCTTACTTTCACTATCTCACACCAGGGGATGCCCCCCTTCAGGCGTCCCTTCAGCGTCGCGGTTCCGGCATAATTCTAACCGCTTTTAGGTATCCAGTAGGTAGAGGTCATTCCTTCATGTTTAGCCCCGGCCACAAATTCAATATATTATAAGCTGCAAGTGATTCCTGGTCCAACGTACATATTAATCACTGTAATGTTTGACCCCCTATAATCGGAGTCTAAACACCCCACCCCTGACAGCCAGCATTCGCAGATAATGAGCATCTCACATTCTAGGACCCCTACACCAGTTATATTTAGTATTAAAGCAATCGGCATGATTAAACATGCATTATTATAACATGTGGGGCCTCGGATATCCATTACTGTTTTATTGATATTTCATGTTTGCTATTTGAGTTAGAGAGGGGGAGCACGCACCCATAATGAAGGCCTTCCAAGAAGTCTGGGCGAAGGATGGAGGGAGACCCCTCAGCTCCACCCTCTGCCGAATGGGGATAAAAATAAGGGATCTGGAACCTTCTATGGACACAGTTTGGGATCTGATCGACATTGGGTTGTGTTCCACGTCCTCCTGTCCCCTGTACCAGAATGGACTCTGGTCACACAGTTCGTTGAGTAGTAGGAACCTTTCCTTTTATTTTTATAACAGTTTTTTATGTCTCTAATGTCTTTTAATTTTTGTAACTAAGAACTGCACCTTTTTGGTAAACTTAAGCACATCTTTAATGGTTTCACCTTGTGCCGTGAAAGAACCCAGTAACCTCCATTATAAGTGTATTTGCTGCGGCCTGTGCGCCTGCCTATGAGGGGGGCGCAGTTTTTTTTTCTATGAGCCCCTAATTAATAGTCATGTCATACATGGTGGCAGTGTGTTGGGCTGTCATCTAGTTTCAGTCTGAGGCCTCTGTGTAGGGGCGCGAGAGATTGAGTGTGTGGAATAGATTGAACCTTGGCTGTTGCGCCCGGGTCATGTGACAGGGCGGTTCCTGTATGTGTCACCTCGCAATGATAGAAGTTGTTTCCTGTACATTCTGGTGATGATAGAAGCTGTTTCCTCTACATCCTGGTGATGATAGAAGCTGTTTCCTCTACATCCTGGTGATGATAGAAGCTGTTTCCTCTACATCCTGGTGATGATAGAAGCTGTTTCCTGTACATCCTGGTGATGATAGAAGCTGTTTCCTCTACATCCTGGTAATGATAGAAGCTGTTTCCTGTACATCCTGGTGATGATAGAAGCTGTTTCCTCTACATCCTGGTGATGATAGAAGCTGTTTCCTCTACATCCTGGTGATGATAGAAGCTGTTTCCTCTACATCCTGGTGATGATAGAAGCTGTTTCCTCTACATCCTGGTGATGATAGAAGCTGTTTCCTCTACATCCTGGTGATGATAGAAGCTGTTTCCTCTACATCCTGGTGATGATAGAAGCTGTTTCCTCTACATCCTGGTGATGATAGAAGCTGTTTCCTCTACATCCTGGTGATGATAGAAGCTGTTTCCTCTACATCCTGGTGATGATAGAAGCTGTTTCCTCTACATCCTGGTGATGATAGAAGCTGTTTCCTCTACATCCTGGTGATGATAGAAGCTGTTTCCTTTACATCCTGGTGATGATAGAAGCTGTTTCCTGTACATCCTGGTGATGATAGAAGCTGTTTCCTCTACATCCTGGTGATGATAGAAGCTGTTTTCTCTATATCCTGGTGATGATAGAAGCTGTTTCCTCTACATCCTGGTGATGATAGAAGCTGTTTCCTTTACATCCTGGTGATGATAGAAGCTGTTTCCTCTACATCCTGGTGATGATAGAAGCTGTTTCCTCTACATCCTGGTGATGATAGAAGCTGTTTCCTCTACATCCTGGTGATGATAGAAGCTGTTTCCTCTACATCCTGGTGATGATAGAAGCTGTTTCCTCTACATCCTGGTGATGATAGAAGCTGTTTCCTCTACATCCTGGTGATGATAGAAGCTGTTTCCTCTACATCCTGGTGATGATAGAAGCTGTTTCCTCTACATCCTGGTGATGATAGAAGCTGTTTCCTCTACATCCTGGTGATGATAGAAGCTGTTTCCTCTACATCCTGGTGATGATAGAAGCTGTTTCCTCTACATCCTGGTGATGATAGAAGCTGTTTCCTCTACATCCTGGTGATGATAGAAGCTGTTTCCTCTACATCCTGGTGATGATAGAAGCTGTTTCCTCTACATCCTGGTGATGATAGAAGCTGTTTCCTCTACATCCTGGTGATGATAGAAGCTGTTTCCTCTACATCCTGGTGATGATAGAAGCTGTTTCCTCTACATCCTGGTGATGATAGAAGCTGTTTCCTCTACATCCTGGTGATGATAGAAGCTGTTTCCTCTACATCCTGGTGATGATAGAAGCTGTTTCCTCTACATCCTGGTGATGATAGAAGCTGTTTCCTCTACATCCTGGTGATGATAGAAGCTGTTTCCTCTACATCCTGGTGATGATAGAAGCTGTTTCTCTACATCCTGGTGATGATAGAAGCTGTTTCCTTTACATCCTGGTGATGATAGAAGCTGTTTCCTCTACATCCTGGTGATGATAGAAGCTGTTTCCTTTACATCCTGGTGATGATAGAAGCTGTTTCCTCTACATCCTGGTGATGATGGAAGCTGTTTCCTCTACATCCTGGTGATGATAGAAGCTGTTTCCTCTACATCCTGGTGATGATAGAAGCTGTTCCTCTACATCCTGGTGATGATAGAAGCTGTTTCCTCTACATCCTGGTGATGATAGAAGCTGTTTCCTCTACATCCTGGTGATGATAGAAGCTGTTTCCTCTACATCCTGGTGATGATAGAAGCTGTTTCCTCTACATCCTGGTGATGATAGAAGCTGTTTCCTGTACATTCTGGTTATGATAGAAGCTGTTTTCTCTACATCCTGGTGATGATAGAAGCTGTTTCCTGTACATCCTGGTGATGATAGAAGCTGTTTCCTCTACATCCTGGTGATGATAGAAGCTGTTTCCTGTACATTCTGGTTATGATAGAAGCTGTTTCTCTCTACATCCTGGTGATGATAGAAGCTGTTTCCTCTACATCCTGGTGATGATAGAAGCTGTTTCCTGTACATCCTGGTGATGATAGAAGCTGTTTCCTCTACATCCTGGTGATGATAGAAGCTGTTTCTCTACATCCTGGTGATGATAGAAGCTGTTTCCTCTACATCCTGGTGATGATAGAAGCTGTTTCCTCTACATCCTGGTGATGATAGAAGCTGTTTCCTCTACATCCTGGTGATAGAAGCTGTTTCCTTTACATCCTGGTGATGATAGAAGCTGTTTCCTCTATATCCTGGTGATAGAAGCTGTTTCCTCTACATCCTGGTGATGATAGAAGCTGTTTCCTTCACATCCTGGTGATGATAGAAGCTGTTTCCTCTATATCCTGGTGATGATAGAAGCTGTTTCCTGTACATCCTGGTGATGATAGAAGCTGTTTCCTCTACATCCTGGTGATGATAGAAGCTGTTTCCTCTACATCCTGGTGATGATAGAAGCTGTTTCCTCTATATCCTGGTGATGATAGAAGCTGTTTCCTGTACATCCTGGTGATGATAGAAGCTGTTTCCTTTACATCCTGGTGACGATAGAAGCTGTTTCCTCTACATCCTGGTGATGATAGAAGCTGTTTCCTCTACATCCTGGTGATGATAGAAGCTGTTTCCTCTACATCCTGGTGATGATAGAAGCTGTTTCCTCTACATCCTGGTGATGATAGAAGCTGTTTCCTGTACATCCTGGTGATGATAGAAGCTGTTTCCTCTACATCCTGGTGATGATAGAAGCTGTTTTCTCTACATCCTGGTGATGATAGAAGCTGTTTCCTCTACATCCTGGTGATGATAGAAGCTGTTTCCTCTACATCCTGGTGATGATAGAAGCTGTTTCCTCTACATCCTGGTGATGATAGAAGCTGTTTCCTCTACATCCTGGTGATGATAGAAGCTGTTTCCTCTACATCCTGGTGATGATAGAAGCTGTTTCCTCTACATCCTGGTGATGATAGAAGCTGTTTCCTCTACATCCTGGTGATGATAGAAGCTGTTTCCTGTACATCCTGGTGATGATAGAAGCTGTTTCCTCTACATCCTGGTGATGATAGAAGCTGTTTCCTCTACATCCTGGTGATGATAGAAGCTGTTTCCTCTACATCCTGGTGATGATAGAAGCTGTTTCCTCTACATCCTGGTGATGATAGAAGCTGTTTCCTGTACATCCTGGTGATGATAGAAGCTGTTTCCTCTACATCCTGGTGATGATAGAAGCTGTTTCCTCTACATCCTGGTGATGATAGAAGCTGTTTCCTTTACATCCTGGTGATGATAGAAGCTGTTTCCTCTACATCCTGGTGATGATGGAAGCTGTTTCCTCTACATCCTGGTGATGATAGAAGCTGTTTCCTCTACATCCTGGTGATGATAGAAGCTGTTTCCTCTACATCCTGGTGATGATAGAAGCTGTTTCCTCTACATCCTGGTGATGATAGAAGCTGTTTCCTCTACATCCTGGTGATGATAGAAGCTGTTTCCTCTACATCCTGGTGATGATAGAAGCTGTTTCCTCTACATCCTGGTGATGATAGAAGCTGTTTCCTCTACATCCTGGTGATGATAGAAGCTGTTTCCTCTACATCCTGGTGATGATAGAAGCTGTTTCCTCTACATCCTGGTGATGATAGAAGCTGTTTCCTCTACATCCTGGTGATGATAGAAGCTGTTTCCTCTACATCCTGGTGATGATAGAAGCTGTTTCCTCTACATCCTGGTGATGATAGAAGCTGTTTCCTCTACATCCTGGTGATGATAGAAGCTGTTTCCTCTACATCCTGGTGATGATAGAAGCTGTTTCCTCTACATCCTGGTGATGATAGAAGCTGTTTCCTCTACATCCTGGTGATGATAGAAGCTGTTTCCTCTACATCCTGGTGATGATAGAAGCTGTTTCCTCTACATCCTGGTGATGATAGAAGCTGTTTCCTTTACATCCTGGTGATGATAGAAGCTGTTTCCTCTACATCCTGGTGATGATAGAAGCTGTTTCCTCTACATCCTGGTGATGATAGAAGCTGTTTCCTCTACATCCTGGTGATGATAGAAGCTGTTTCCTCTACATCCTGGTGATGATAGAAGCTGTTTCCTTTACATCCTGGTGATGATAGAAGCTGTTTCCTCTACATCCTGGTGATGATAGAAGCTGTTTCCTCTACATCCTGGTGATGATAGAAGCGGTTTCTCTACATCCTGGTGATGATAGAAGCTGTTTCCTCTACATCCTGGTGATGATAGAAGCTGTTTCTCTACATCCTGGTGACGATAGAAGCTGTTTCCTCTACATCCTGGTGATGATAGAAGCTGTTTCCTCTACATCCTGGTGATGATGGAAGCTGTTCTCTACATCCTGGTGACGATAGAAGCTGTTTCCTCTACATCCTGGTGATGATAGAAGCTGTTTCCTCTACATCCTGGTGATGATAGAAGCTGTTTCCTCTACATCCTGGTGATGATAGAAGCTGTTTCCTGTACATTCTGGTTATGATATAAGCTGTTTTCTCTACATCCTGGTGATGATAGAAGCTGTTTCCTGTACATCCTGGTGATGATAGAAGCTGTTTCCTCTACATCCTGGTGATGATAGAAGCTGTTTCCTGTACATTCTGGTTATGATAGAAGCTGTTTTCTCTACATCCTGGTGATGATAGAAGCTGTTTCCTCTACATCCTGGTGATGATAGAAGCTGTTTCCGGTACATTCTGATGATGATAGAAGCTGTTTCCTCTATATCCTGGTGATGATAGAAGCTGTTCTCTAAATCCTGGTGACGATAGAAGCTGTTTCCTCTCACATCCTGGTGATGATAGAAGCTGTTTCCTCTACATCCTGGTGATGATAGAAGCTGTTTCCTCTACATCCTGGTGATGATAGAAGCTGTTTCCTTTACATCCTGGTGATGATAGAAGCTGTTTCCTCTACATCCTGGTGATGATAGAAGCTGTTTCCTTTACATCCTGGTGATGATAGAAGCTGTTTCCTCTACATCCTGGTGATGATAGAAGCTGTTTCCTCTACATCCTGGTGATGATAGAAGCTGTTTTCTCTACATCCTGGTGATGATAGAAGCTGTTTCCTGTACATCCTGGTGATGATAGAAGCTGTTTCCTTTACATCCTGGTGATGATAGAAGCTGTTTCCTTTACATCCTGGTGATGATAGAAGCTGTTTCCTCTACATCCTGGTGATGATAGAAGCTGTTTCCTCTACATCCTGGTGATGATAGAAGCTGTTTCCTCTACATCCTGGTGATGATAGAAGCTGTTTCCTCTACATCCTGGTGATGATAGAAGCTGTTTCCTCTGCATCCTGGCGACGGTAGAAGCTGTGTCCGCTACGTCCTGGTGATGATAGAAATTGGTCCGACTCCTGTACATCCGATCCTCAGATTTTGAAACTTCCGACCCGACTCCGACTCTGACTCCGACTCCTCTGTATTTAATATGCAAATACGAAGCTGTTCCACCAAGTTCTTCTAATCTTCTCTAGCACAGAGAGGTAGTTGAGCAGAAGCTGCTGCCTTCTCCTTTGTGTGCTGATCTTCTGCTGAAGATAGAGCAGTGGAGGATCCAGGAAGGGGCAGGGGAAGGGGCATTTTTTTAAAACATGATTTTCCTAGTAGAATCCCATAGTCATGTTTAAAATTTAAGCTAACAATCTGAGTTTACATGTTTTATACATGTGTATATATATATATATATACTGGTATTCATCAGAGAATTAGGAATAAAACTATACTAATGTTACCCCCAGTTAAGCTGTACTTGTGTTTAAAAACATTTTAATCTGTATGCAAATTCACTATCTTTGTGCCCAATGGGGCACCGTCTCCTGCGGCTTTGTGCCCAGCCGCGCCCAAAGTACAGCTTCCCAGCGCTGTTCCCTCGTTATTATTCACTGCACTGGCCTTTTTTTCAGGCTAGCCGAACGCTGAATTCCTGCGCAGGCGCACGTGTAGAGTGCTGGCAGCAGCCTCGTCTGGCTATGCTGAGGCTGTGCCAGCTTTCTCTTCCTCCTCACTACCTAGTCCTGCCAGTACACTACATGTGCGCCTGCCCCTTGGGCACAAAGGTAGAGAATTTGCATATTGATTAAAACGTTTTTAAACACAAGTAAACCTCAACTGGGGGTAACAGTCGTCTAGTTGTATTCCTAATCCTCGGATGAATACCAGCAGATATATCAGCCTGTCCGTGTCCCTTTAACTGCATAGTAAAGCATATGAAAACCTTCTTCACGGTCACTTAACGTCTTTGTTTAGCGGTAACGTGACGCACTGCATGCATTGGCCTTTATTCTTACAGTAGAGAAGTAATTAATTATAACTTTATCTGAATTGGGACATTTAAACTTGCTGTTTCCTCTACATCCTGGTGATGATAGAAGCTGTTTCCTCTACATCCTGGTGATGATAGAAGCTGTTTCCTGTACATCCTGGTGATGATAGAAGCTGTTTCCTCTACATCCTGGTGATGATAGAAGCTGTTTCCTGTACATCCTGGTGATGATAGAAGCTGTTTCCTTTACATCCTGGTGATGATAGAAGCTGTTTCCTTTACATCCTGGTGATGATAGAAGCTGTTTCCTCTACATCCTGGTGATGATAGAAGCTGTTTCCTCTACATCCTGGTGATGATAGAAGCTGTTTCCTCTACATCCTGGTGATGATAGAAGCTGTTTCCTTTACATCCTGGTGATGATAGAAGCTGTTTCCTCTACATCCTGGTGACGATATAAGCTGTTTCCTCTACATCCTGGTGATGATAGAAGTGGTTTCCTGTACATCCTGGTGATGATAGAAGCTGTTTCCTCTACATCCTGGTGATGATAGAATCTGTTTCCTCTACATCCTGGTGATGATAGAAGCTGTTTCCTCTACATCCTGGTGATGATAGAAGCTGTTTCCTCTACATCCTGGTGATGATAGAAGCTGTTTTCTCTACATCCTGGTGATGATAGAAGCGGTTTTCTCTATATCCTGGTGATGATGGAAGCTGTTTCCTTTACATCCTGGTGATGATAGAAGCTGTTTCCTCTACATCCTGGTGACGATAGAAGCTGTTTCCTTTACATCCTGGTGATGATAGAAGCGGTTTTCTCTACATCCTGGTGATGATGGAAGCTGTTTCCTCTACATCCTGGTGACGATAGAAGCTGTTTCCTCTACATCCTGGTGATGATGGAAGCTGTTCTCTACATCCTGGTGACGATAGAAGCTGTTTCCTCTACATCCTGGTGATGATAGAAGCTGTTTCCTCTACATCCTGGTGATGATAGAAGCTGTTTCCTCTACATCCTGGTGATGATAGAAGCTGTTTCCTCTACATCCTGGTGATGATAGAAGCTGTTTCCTCTACATCCTGGTGATGATAGAAGCTGTTTCCTCTACATCCTGGTGATGATAGAAGCTGTTTCCGGTACATTCTGATGATGATAGAAGCTGTTTCCTCTATATCCTGGTGATGATAGAAGCTGTTTTCTCTACATCCTGGTGATGATAGAAGCTGTTTCCTTTACATCCTGGTGATGATAGAAGCTGTTTCCTCTACATTCTGGTTATGATAGAAGCTGTTTCCTCTACATCCTGGTGATGATAGAAGCTGTTTCCTCTACATCCTGGTGATGATAGAAGCTGTTTCCTTTACATCCTGGTGATGATAGAATCTGTTTCCTTTACATCCTGGTGATGATAGAAGCTGTTTCCTGTACATCCTGGTGATGATAGAAGCGGTTTCCTTCACATCCTGGTGATGATAGAAGCTGTTTCCTCTACATCCTGGTGATGATAGAAGCTGTTTCCTCTACATCCTGGTGATGATAGAAGCTGTTTCCTTTACATCCTGGTGATGATAGAATCTGTTTCCTTTACATCCTGGTGATGATAGAAGCTGTTTCCTGTACATCCTGGTGATGATAGAAGCGGTTTTCTCTACATCCTGGTGATGATAGAAGCTGTTTTCTCTATATCCTGGTGATGATAGAAGCTGTTTCCTCTACATCCTGGTGATGACAGAAGCTGTTTCTTCTACATCCTGGTGATAGAAGCTGTTTCCTTTACATCCTGGTGATGATAGAAGCTGTTTCCTCTACATCCTGGTGATGATAGAAGCTGTTTCCTCTATATCCTGGTGATAGAAGCTGTTTCCTCTATATCCTGGTGATAGAAGCTGTTTCCTCTACATCCTGGTGACGATAGAAGCTGTTTCCTCTACATCCTGGTGATGATAGAAGCTGTTTCCTTTACATCCTGGTGATGATAGAAGCTGTTTCCTCTACATCCTGGTGATGATAGAAGTGGTTTCCTATACAATCATAACCCTGAAGCAGTTGGGAAAGGAAATTGCCTTTGGTTATTGCCGAGAACCTGTTTCCTTTTTGGGATAATATCCAATAATTGCTCAGCAAGAGCAAGAGAAGACACAGCCCAAGTATACAAAAGTATAAAGATTTATTAACAGATAAATAAATAAACAATTGATAACAAGTACATACACATTGATTGTGCAGTGGAGGAGCACAGAATGAATGCCCAAGAACCAACACTGACACTGAGTATCCCCCACACCACAAGAATGGTTAAGCACTCAATAGTAAAGCAACGGTAAGGTTGGAGGTCATGATAAACCCCAGAAAATTAAACAACTTAGCCAGAATGTGCATAACATAATCAAACAATCTAGGGCTCAAATAGCATACCGTTAGCCATGGTGTACAGGGGGGAAGTCAGTACCAGTGGAGACAGAATCACCCTCGGCGCGTTTAGCGCCTGCCGTCAGGAGGTACAATAACATCCCAAAGGCCCCCAATTATAGTGCAGTGCTCGCCTTGATTGGTTAAGAATAATTATCAAATTAAAGACAGCCGTTGTTTAGCATCGAGTGAGCTCACTCGATACTAAACAACGGCTGTCTTTAATTTGATAATTATTTCTTAACCAATCAAGGCGAGCACTGCACTATAATTGGGGGGCCTTTTGGGGATGTTATTGTACCTCCTGACGAAGCGAAGTGCGAAACGCACGTCAAGGGTGTTCTGTTCCACTGGTACTGACTTCCCCCCTGTACACCATGGCTAACGGTATGCTATTTGAGCCCTAGATTGTTTGATTATGTTATGCACATTCTGTAATTACTCCCCCCATCCCGATCCCATTACCTTGCCCCCGGTCTCTATGTGCACTATCTTTCCCTCCTATAATGTAATTACCCCCCCAGTCCCACTACCTCGCCCCCGGTCTCTATCTGCACTATCTTCCCCTCTTATAATGTAATTACCCCCCCAGTCCCATTACCTTGTATCCGGTCTCTATCTGCACTATCTTTCCCTCCTATAATGTAATTACCCCCCCAGTCCCACTACCACGCCCCCAGTCTCTATCTGCACTATCTTCCCCTCCTATAATGTAATTACCCCCCCAGTCTCACTACCACGCCCCGGTCCCTATCTGCACCATCTTCCCCTCCTATAATGTAATTACCCCCCAGTCCCACTACCACGCCCCGGTCTCTATCTGCACTATCTTCCCCTCCTATAATGTAATTACCCCTCAGTCCCACTACCCGCTCCCGGTCTCTATCTGCACTATCTTCCTCTCCTATAAAGTAATTACCCCCCAGTCCCATTACCTCGCCCTGGTCTCTATCTGCACTATCTTCCCCTCCTATAATGTAATTACCCGCCCAGTCCTACTACCATGCCCCGGTCTCTATCTGCACTATCTTCCCCTCCTATAATGTAATTACCCCCCCAGTCCCACTACCACGCCCCCGGTCTCTATCTGCACTATCTTCCCCTCCTATAATGTAATTACCCCCTCAGTCCCACTACCTCGCCCCCGGTCTCTATTTGCACTAACTTCCCCTCCTATAATGTAATTACCCCCCAGTCCCACTACCTCGCCCCTGGTCTCTATCTGCGCTATCTACCCTTCCTATAATGTAATTTCCCCCAGTCCCACTACCTCGCCCGGTCTCTATCTGCATTATCTTCCCTCCTATATTGTAATTACCCCCCAGTCCCACTACCTCACCCCCGGTCTCTATCTGCACTATCTTCCCTCCTATAATGTAATTACTCCCCAGTCCCACTACCTCGCCCCGGTCTCTATCTGCACTATCTTCCCTCCTATAATGTAATTACCCCCCAGTCCCATTACCTTGTACCCGGTCTCTATCTGCACTATCTTTCCCTCCTATAATGTAATTACCCGCCCAGTCCTACTACCACGCCCCGGTCTCTATCTGCACTATCTTCCCCTCCTATAATGTAATTACCCCCAGTCCCACTACCACGCCCCGGTCTCTATCTGCACTATCTTCCCCTCCTATAATGTAATTACCCTCAGTCCCACTACCTCGCCTCGGTCTCTATTTGCACTAACTTCCCTCCTATAATGTAATTCACCCCCAGTCCCACTACCTCGCCCCTGGTCTCTATCTGCGCTATCTACCCTTCCTATAATGTAATCCCCCCAGTCCCACTCCCTCGCCCCGGTCTCTATCTGCATTATCTTCCCCTCCTATATTGTAATTACCCCCCCAGTCCCACTACCTCACCCCCGGTCTCTATCTGCACTATCTTCCCCTCCTATAATGTAATTACCCCCCCAGTCCCACTACCCGCCCCGGTCTCTATCTGCACTATCTTCCCCTCCTATAATGTAATTACCCCCTCAGTCCCACTACCTCGCTCCCGGTCTCTATCTGCACTATCTTCCTCTCCTATAAAGTAATTACCCCCCCAGTCCCATTACCTCGCCCCTGGTCTCTATCTGCACTATCTTCCCCTCCTATAATGTAATTACCCGCCCAGTCCTACTACCATGCCCCCGGTCTCTATCTGCACTATCTTCCCCTCCTATAATGTAATTACCCCCCCAGTCCCACTACCACGCCCCGGTCTCTATCTGCACTATCTTCCCTCCTATAATGTAATTACCCCTCAGTCCCACTACCTCGCCCCGGTCTCTATTTGCACTAACTTCCCTCCTATAATGTAATTACCCCCAGTCCCACTACCTCGCCCCTGGTCTCTATCTGCGCTATCTACCCTTCCTATAATGTAATTCCCCCCAGTCCCACTACCTCGCCCCGGTCTCTATCTGCATTATCTTCCCCTCCTATATTGTAATTACCCCCAGTCCCACTACCTCACCCCGGTCTCTATCTGCACTAACTTCCCTCCTATAATGTAATTACCCCCAGTCCCACTACCTCGCCCGGTCTCTATCTGCACTATCCTCACCTCCTATAATGTAATTACTCCCCCAGTCCCATTACCTCGCCCCCGGTCTCTATCTGCACTATCTTCCCCTCCTATAATGTAATTACCCCCCCAGTCCCATTACCTTGTACCCGGTCTCTATCTGCACTATCTTTCCCTCCTATAATGTAATTACCTGCCCAGTCCTACTACCACGCCCCCGGTCTCTATCTGCACTATCTTCCCCTCCTATAATGTAATTACCCCCCAGTCCCACTACCACGCCCCGGTCTCTATCTGCACTATCTTCCCCTCCTATAATGTAATTACCCCTCAGTCCCACTACCTCGCCCCGGTCTCTATTTGCACTAACTTCCCCTCCTATAATGTAATTACTCCCCAGTCCCACTACCTCGCCCCTGGTCTCTATCTGCGCTATCTACCCTTCCTATAATGTAATCCCCCCAGTCCCACTACCTCGCCCGGTCTCTATCTGCACTATCTTCCCTCCTATATTGTAATTACCCCCAGTCCCACTACCTCACCCCGGTCTCTATCTGCACTATCTTCCCTCCTATAATGTAATTACCCCCAGTCCCACTACCTCGCCCGGTCTCTATCTGCACTATCCTCACCTCCTATAATGTAATTACTCCCCAGTCCCATTACCTCGCCCGGTCTCTATCTGCACTATCTTCCCCTCCTATAATGTTATTACTTCCCCAGTCCCATTACCTCGCCCCCGGTCTCTATCTGCACTATCTTCCCCTCCTATAATGTAATTACCCCCAGTCCCACTACCTCGCCCCCGGTCTCTATCTGCACTATCCTCACCTCCTATAATGTAATTACTCCCCCAGTCCCATTAACTCGCCCCCGGTCTCTATCTGCACTATCTTCCCCTCCTATAATGTAATTACCCCCCTCCCCTCAGTCCCTAGGTCAAACACTCCTCCAACCTTCTCGCCATCTTCTCCCCCACAGCTGCCCCTTCCCCATTGAGGTGCAGCCCGTCCCTACGATGGAGCCTGTACAGAGAAGTCGTCCCAGTTCTTAAAGAACCTCCATCTCCTTCCCACTCCAGTTCTGGAGCCACGTGTTCCCCTCCCTAATCTCCCGCTGCCTTTCTTGTGTGGCTCGTGGTACAGGCAGTATTTCGCAATCACCTTTGAGGTCCTTGGCCTAAGCTTGTGACCTAAATCCATGAAATCATTTTTATGGACGCTCCACCTTACTCTAACTTTGTCATTGGTTCCGATAATCTGTCAGCCCGATCCACGATGTGTCAATCTCTAGCGGCGGGAAGACAGCGCAGCGTTGGACGATCCCGGTCTCTGTGACAGATCGCCCTAATAATGGAGTCTCCCACTACCAGCACCCGTCTGCCCTGCTCTCCTGGTCCCCTGCTTACTGGACATTCCCCGGACTGACAGAGGAAGCGTCCGGCTGCAGCAGTGCTGTCCTTGAACTGACAACCCCCTCATCTGACAACTTTGTGTCAGGTCAGGGCTGACCTTACTGCACTCTTCCCTCTACCTCACTTTCTAACTGTTACCCAGCTACCTACCTCACCTTCCTCACCCTCCTCGCTACCGCCCTCCCCCCACATCTACCCCATAGAGCGCTTGCTCAGTGAGCAGCAAACTCTTTTCCAAATTGTCAACGCTTCTCAGTGTTGAAACTCGCCCGGTTAGATACTGTGTGTAAGTATGTGTCTAATATATAAATATTACAGAGGGCAGAGTACTATATATAATATATCTATATACACTACAGAGGACAGTATACTGTATATATATACTACAGAGGACAGTATACTGTATATATATATACTACAGAGGACAGTATACTGTATATATACTACAGAGGACAGTATACTGTATATATATACTACAGAGGACAGTATACTGTATATATATATACTACAGAGGACAGTATACTGTATATATACTACAGAGGACAGTATACTGTATATATACACTACAGAGGACAGTATACTGTATATATATACTACAGAGGACAGTATACTGTATATATACTACAGAGGACAGTATACTGTATATATACTCCAGAGGACAGTATAATGTATATATACTACAGAGGACAGTATAGTGTATATATATACTACAGAGGACAGTATAGTGTATATATATATGCTACAGAGGACAGTATACTGTATATATATATATACTACAGAGGACAGTATACTGTACATATACTACAGAGGATAGTATACTGTATATATATACTTCAGAGGACAGTATACTGTATATATAGTACAGAGGACTGTATACTGTATATATACTACAGAGGACAGTATAATGTATATATACTACAGAGGACAGTATACTGTATATATACTACAGAGGACAGTGTACTGTATATATATATATATACTACAGAGGACCGTATACTGTATATATACTACACAGGACAGTATACTGTATATATACTGCAGAGGACAGTATACTGCATATATATACTACAGAGGACCGTATACTATATACATACTGCAGAGGACAGTATACTGTATATATATACTACAGAGGGCAGTATACTGTACATATACAACAGAGGACAGTATACTGTATATATACTAGAGAGGACAGTATACTATATATATACTACAGAGGACAGTATACTGTATATATATATATATATATATATATATATATATACATATACTACAGAGGACAGTATACTGTATATATACTACAGAGGACAGTATAATGTATATATATACTAGAGAGGACAGTATACTGTATATATACTACAGAGGACAGTATACTGTATATATATATATATATATATATATATATATACTACAGAGGACAGTATACTATATATATACTACAGAGGACAGTATACTGTATATATATACTACAGAGGACAGTATACTGTATATATATACTACAGAGGACAATATACTGTATATATACTACAGAGGACTGTATACTGTATATATACTACAGAGGACAGTATACTGTATATATATACTACAGAGGACAGTATACTGTATATATACTACAGAAGACAGTATACTGTATATATACTACAGAAGACAGTATACTTTATACATTCTACAGAGGACAGTATACTGTATATATACTACAGAAGACAGTATACTGTATATACACTACAGAAGACAGTATACTGTATATATACTACAGAGGACAGTATACTGTATATATACTACAGAAGACAGTATACTGTATATATACTACAGAGGACAGTATACTGTATATATACTACAGAGGACAGTATACTGTATATATACTACAGAAGACAGTATACTGTATATATACTACAGAAGACAGTATACTGTATACATTCTACAGAGGACAGTATATTGTGTTTGTGTGTATATATATACAGTACAGACCAAAAGTTTGGACACGCCTTCTCATTCAAAGAGTTTTCTTTATTTTCATGACTATGAAAATTGTAGATTCACACTGAAGGCATCAAAACTATGAATTAACACGTGGAATTATATACATAACAAAAAAGTGTGAAACAACTGAAAATCTGTCCTATTCTAGGTCTTTTTGCTTTGATTACTGCTACACTCTTGGCGTTCTCTTGATGAGTTCAGGAGGTAGTCACCTGAAATATTCTTCACTTCACAGGTGCGCCCTGTCAGGTTTAATAAGTGGGATTTCTGCCTTATAAATGGGGTTGGGACCATCCGTTGCGTTGTTGAGAAGTTCGGTGGAGCTGAATGGACTGTTAGAATTTGTATTATGGCAAGAAAAAAGCAGCTGAGTAAAGAAAAACAAGTGGCCATCATTACTGTAAGAAATAAAGGTCAGTCAGTCCGAAAAATTGTGAAAACTTTGAAAGTGTCCCCAAGTGCAGTCACAAAAACCATACAGCGCTACAAAGAAACTGTCTGACAGGAAAGGAAGACCCAGAGTCACCTCTGCTGCGGAGGATAAGTCCATCCGAGTCACCGGCAGCTGAGATTAGAGAGCAGGTCAATGCCACACAGAGTTCTAGCAGCAGACACATCTCTAGAACAACTGCTAAGAGGAGACTGTGTGACTCAGGCCTTCATGGTAGAATATCTGCTAGGAGACCACTGCTAAGAGGAGACTGTGTGACTCAGGCCTTCATGGTAGAATATCTGCTAGGAGACCACTGCTAAGAGGAGACTGTGTGACTCAGGCCTTCATGGTGGAATATCTGCTAGGAGACCACTGCTAAGAGGAGACTGTGTGACTCAGGCCTTCATGGTGGAATATCTGCTAGGAGACCACTGCTAAGAGGAGACTGTGTGACTCAGGCCTTCATGGTGGAATATCTGCTAGGAAACCACTGCTAAGAGAATACTGTGTGACTCAGGCCTTCATGGTAGAATATCTGCTAGGAAACCACTGCTAAGAGGAGACTGTGTGACTCAGGCCTTCATGGTAGAATATCTGCTAGGAGACCACTGCTAAGAGGAGACTGTGTGACTCAGGCCTTCATGGTAGAATATCTGCTAGGAGACCACTGCTAAGAGGAGACTGTGTGACTCAGGCCTTCTTGGTAGAATATCTGCTAGGAAACCACTGCTAAGAGGAGACTGTGTGACTCAGGCCTTCATGGGAGAATATCTGCTAGAAGACCACTGCTAAGAGGAGACTGTGTGACTCAGGCCTTCATGGGAGAACATCTGCTAGGAAACCACTGCTAAGAGGAGACTGTGTGACTCAGGCCTTCTTGGTAGAATATCTGCTAGGAAACCACTGCTAAGAGGAGACTGTGTGACTCAGGTCTTCATGGTAGAATATCTGCTAGGAGACCACTGCTAAGAGGAGACTGTGTGACTCAGGCCTTCATGGTAGAATATCTGCTAGGAGACCACTGCTAAGAGGAGACTGTGTGACTCAGGCCTTCATGGTGGAATATCTGCTAGGAAACCACTGCTAAGAGGAGACTGTGTGACTCAGGCCTTCATGATAGAATATCTGCTAGGAAACCACTGCAATCAGGAGACTGTGTGACTCAGGCCTTCATGGTAGAATATCTGCTAGGAGACCATGCTAAGAGGAGACTGTGTGAATCCGGCCTTCATGGTGGAATGTCTGCTAGGAGACCCCTGCTAAGAGCAGACTGTGTGACTCAGGCCTTCATGGTAGAATATCTGCTAGGAGACCACTGCTAAGAGGAGACTGTGTGACTCAGGCCTTCATGGTAGAATATCTGCTAGGAGACCACTGCTAAGAGGAGACTGTGTGACTCAGGCCTTCATGGTAGAATATCTGCTAGGAAACCACTGCTAAGAGGAGACTGTGTGACTCAGGCCTTCATGGTAGAATATCTGCTAGGAGACCACTGCTAAGAGGAGACTGTGTGACTCAGGCCTTCATGGTAGAATATCTGCTAGGAGACCACTGCTAAGAGGAGACTGTGTGACTCAGGCCTTCATGGTAGAATATCTGCTAGGAGACCACTGCTAAGAGGAGACTGTGTGACTCAGGCCTTCATGGTAGAATATCTGCTAGGAGACCACTGCTAAGAGGAGACTGTGTGACTCAGGCCTTCATGGTAGAATATCTGCTAGGAGACCACTGCTAAGAGGAGACTGTGTGACTCAGGCCTTCATGGTAGAATATCTGCTAGGAGACCACTGCTAAGAGGAGACTGTGTGACTCAGGCCTTCATGGTAGAATATCTGCTAGGAAACCACTGCTAAGAGGAGACTGTGTGACTCAGGCCTTCATGGTAGAATATCTGCTAGGAGACCACTGCTAAGAGGAGACTGTGTGACTCAGGCCTTCATGGTAGAATATCTGCTAGGAAACCACTGCTAAGAGGAGACTGTGTGACTCAGGCCTTCATGGTAGAATATCTGCTAGGAGACCACTGCTAAGAGGAGACTGTGTGACTCAGGCCTTCATGGTAGAATATCTGCTAGGAAACCACTGCTAAGAGGAGACTGTGTGACTCAGGCCTTCATGGTGGAATATCTGCTAGGAAACCACTGCTAAAAGGAGACTGTGTGACTCAGGCCTTCATGGTAGAATATCTGCTAGGAGACCACTGCTAAGAGGAGACTGTGTGACTCAGGCCTTCATGGTAGAACATCTGATAGGAAACCACTGCTAAGGACAGGCAACAAGCAGAAGAGAACACAAGGAATGGACATTAGACCAGTGGAAATCTGCGCTTTGGTCTGATAAATCCAAATTTGAGATCTTTGGTTCCAACCACCGTGTCTTTGTGCGACACAGAAAAGGTAAACGGATGGACTCTACATGCCTGGTTCCCTCCGTGAAGCATGGAGGAGAAGGTGTGATGTTGTGGGGGGGCTTTGCTGGTGACACTGTTGAAGGCATACTGAACCAGCATGGCTACCACAGCATCTTGCAGCGGCATGCTATTTCATCCGGTTTGCGTTTAGTTGGACCATCATTTATTTTGGACAATTTTTTAGGACAATGACCCCAAACCCACCTCCAGGCTGTGTAAGGGCTATTAGACCATGGAGGAGAGTGATGGGGCGCTGCGCCAGATGACCTGGCCTCCACAGTCACCAGACCTGAACCCAATCCAGATGGTTTGGGGTGAGCTGGACCGCAGAGTGAAGGCAAAAGGGCCAACAAGTGCTAAGCATCTCTGGGAACTCCTCAAGACTGTGAAGACCATTTCAGGTGACGACCTCCTGAAGCTCATCCAGAGAACGCCAAGAGTGTGCAAAGCGGTAATCAAAGCAAAAGGACCTAGAATAGGACAGATTTTCAGTTGTTTCACACTTTTTTGTTATTTATATAATTCCACACGTGTTAATTCATAGTTTTGATGCCTTCAGTGTAAATCTACAATTTTCATAGTCATGAAAATAAAGAAAACTCTTTGAATGAGAAGGTGTGTCCAAACTTTTGGTCTGTACTGTATATATATATATATATATATATATATATTTACTCACCTAAAGAATTATTAGGAACACTATACTAATACGGTGTTGGACCCCCTTTTGCCTTCAGAACTGCCTTAATTCTACGTGGCATTGATTCCACAAGGTGCTGATCGCATTCTTTAGAAATGTTGGCCCATATTGATAGAATGGCATCTTGCATTTGATGGAGATTTGAGGGATGCACATCCAGGGCACGAAGCTCCCGTTCCACCACATCTCAAAGATGCTCTATTGGGTTGAGATCTGGTGACTGTGGGGCCATCTTAGTAGTGAACTCATTGCCATGTTCGAGCTTTGTGACCTGGTGCATTATCCTGCTGGAAGTGGCCATCAGAGGATGGGTACATGGTGGTCATGAAGGGATGGACATGGTCAGAAACAATGCTCAGGTAGCCCGTGGCATTTAAACGATGCCCAATTGGCACTAAAGGGCCTA
Source organism: Bufotes viridis (assembly GCA_033119425.1). Taxonomy (NCBI): domain Eukaryota; kingdom Metazoa; phylum Chordata; class Amphibia; order Anura; family Bufonidae; genus Bufotes; species Bufotes viridis. The sequence continues at coordinate 1,897,989 of CM065596.1, forward strand.
AAGTGTGCCCAGAAAACATCCCCCACATCATTACACCACCACCACCAGCCTGCACAGTGGTAACAAGGCATGATGGATACGTGTTCTCATGCTGTTTACGCCAAATTCGGACTCTACCATTTGAATGTCTCAACAGAAATCGAGACTCATCAGACCAGGCAACTGTTTTTCCAGTCTTTAACAGTCCAATTTTGGTGAGCTTGTGCAAATTGTAGCTTTTTTTTCCCTATTTGTAGTGGAGATGAGTGGTACCCGGTGGGGTCTTCTGCTGTTGTAGCCCATCCGCCTCAAGGTTGTGCGTGTTGTGGCTTCACAAATGCTTTGCTGCAGACCTCGGAGGTAACGAGTGGTTATTTCAGTCAACGTTGCTCTTCTATCAGCTGGAATCAGTCGCCCATTCTCCTCTCACCTCCAGCATCCACAGGACGGCCGCATACTGGAGGTTTCTCCCTTTTCACACCATTCTTTGTAAACCCTAGAAATAGTTCTGCGTGAAAATCCCAGTAACTGAGCAGATTGTGAAATACTCAGACCGGCCGTCTGGCACCAACAACCATGCCACGCTCAAAATGGCTTAAATCCCCTTTCTTTCCCATTCTGACATCCAGTTTGGAGTTCAGGAGATTGTCTTGACCAGGACGTCCCCCCGAAATGCATTGAAGCAACTGCCATGGGATTGGTTGACTAGATAATTGCATTAATGAGAAATAGAACAGGGGTTCCTAATAATTCTTTAGGTGAGTGTATATACTACAGAGGACAGTATACTGTGTGTATGTATGTATATATATATAATACAGAGGACAGTATACTATATACATACTACAGAGAACAGTGTACTGTATAAATATATATATATATATATATATATATATATATATATATTGTAAGAGAGTGCAAGGTGTCATATGTGATGGCAGGTACGTGTCACCGAGGTTGCTGGCCTCGGTGAGGTAAGAGCCGGGGTTTTTGGTCTGCAGCAGCTAGTGCTGCTCTGTTAAATAGCATGGCTGCAAAACCGATCCGGGCCGGCTCTTACTGGGAGCAGCTAAAGAGTAGGGTGGGTGGCTGCTCCCCACGGTCCAGTCCATGTTTTGGGCTGGGTATATAACGCAGCCAGCAGCTGTGTCTGAGGGTGTGATTATCCTGGAGCCTGCTAACAGGGCTGAGGAGTTCTCTGTGCTGGAGGACGGAGCTCAGCAAGGTGGTGTTTCCTGCAACCTGAAGGAGGAATCGCCTGCGGCTGAACCGACTGCTAGGTGTGAACCCGCACTTAAACCACCCAAGGTGACTGGACCCTGTGTTGGCCTGTTTTTGGTTTTGCCACATGATTTCTGTTGTGTGTGAACTGTCACCAAGAGACTGTTTTCATTTCTGGTGTGCAAGTGTGAATAAAACACTGTTTGATGCACAATCTGGACTCCTTGTTTTGCCTCTAAACTGCACCCGCACCGCTGTCTACCAGAGCGACTCCCACATTTGGTGGAGGATGCGGGCATGCGCAGTGAGGCTGGCGTGAGCGCCCGAACTTTGTTTGTTTTGCTGAGCAAAAGTTAATGTCATATGTCAAGCCGGCAAAGTTTCAACCCGTGAACCCTGACAAAATGGAGGCAGTTGTAAAAGCTCTCGTGGAGGCCAATTTACAGCAGCGGGAGGCCAACAAGCAGCAGCAGGAGACAAACCAGCTGCTGTTGCAACATGTAATGGCGTTGCAAGCGACTGGAGCCTCTCACCGTGCCCATGATGCCCGGAAGCGGTCCGTGCGGCGATTCCCAAGATGACCCCGAGGACGATGCTGAGACCTACCTGGCAGTCTTCGAAAAAGTGGCCGTGAGGGAGAAGCTGCCCCGCGACCAGTGGGCTGAGGTGGTCGCTCCGTTCCTGGCTTCCGGACCCCAGCAGGTGTTTTTCGACTTGGCGGACGACCAAGCGGCCGATTATGACACCATGAAAGGAGAGATCCTGGCCAGACTGGGGGTGAACGTGCTGGTCCGCGCTCAAAGAGTCCACCAGTGGGACTTTAAAGCGACTGAGCCCGCTAGGCCGCAGTACTACGATCTGCTGCACAGGCTGCAAAAGTGGCTGCAGCCCGATCTACTGAGTCCCACTGTCATGTTGGATCGCCTGTTGGCGGACATCTTTGGAGGGCCCTGCCTTATCCCCTCCAGCACTGGGTCGGCCAGGCGTCTCCGGTAAGTGCCCTGGAGATGGTCGACCTGGTGGAGCGTTACGAGGCCACCAGAAACCTGCAGGGAGTCTTGCTGGGAAGGGGCAAGTCAAACCCGGAGGCCTCCACCCCAGCTCCGACGACCGGCGACAGAGAGACCTGCACGGCATGTACCACCTGCGGATCCGCCTCCCGTGGTATGCTGGAGGTGTCAGGAGCCAGGCCACATCCGGGCCGACTGTCCGCATCGGGATGAGCCGATGGATATGAACTACGGGAGTCGTCACTCCCTGTATGCACGGAAGCTGTGCGCAACTGGCACCCGTGAGGTGCAGGACCATAACCACCTGTGTCAGGTAGAGGTGGGAGACTCTCTGGCGGTGGCTCTGCTGGACTCCGGGAGTCTAGTCTCCTGGTAAGGGCTGCCCTTGTACGGCCTGCGGAGTATACTGGCCGTAAAGTCGGGTCCTGTGCATCCACGGAGACCTGAAAGACTACCCCACTGCACTAGTGACTTTGTCCACCGCGGCTGGTAGGTGGACCCACGAGGTGGCTGTCGCTACTAAACTCCCACACGAACTGATACTTGGGAGGGACTTCCCCGGTTTTCCGGCGCTGTGGCCGGTAATAAAGGTATCTGAGGGACCCGAGACAGGGGTGACCCTAGTAGAGTGGCCTGATACCCCTGGAATGCCAGAACCCTGGGAGCCCGAGTCTGAAGGGCCGGCGGTAGGGGTGACCACTGCTCCAGCGGTAGAGGGGGAGACAACCCCACTGAGTGTAATGGTGGGAGACACGGAGGACTTGCCACCGGGACCTGAGTTGGCAGACCTCAATGTCTCCGGGGAAAATTTTGGGACCGCACGCACCGTGACTGTTTTAAGACTTGATCCCCTTGCTCGAGTGATCGAAAATGTCAGAGACCGAGCAGCAGTACATGGAAACCTCAGAAAACGGCCATGAGACTGCACAGGGTGACTCCGCCGACGCTAAACAGTCCGTGACGCCGGTAGGCCAAAATGGCTCCGAGGGTGAGCAGATCAATGCAAGCAAAGCCGAGGAGGACGCAGGGTGCGTACCTGATATTTCTCCCAGTATAAATCAAGCAGCGAAAATGTTTGTTGGAGGTCTCAGCTGGGATACAAGCAAGAAAGACTTGAAAGATTATTTTTCAAAGTTTGGGGAGGTATCGGATTGTACGATCAAGATGGACTCTAATACAGGAAGATCTAGAGGTTTTGGATTCATTCTTTTTAAAGATGCTTCAAGTGTTGACAAGGTTCTGGAACAAAAAGAACACAGATTGGATGGGAGGCTGATTGACCCTAAAAAGGCAATGGCAATGAAAAAAGATCCAATAAAGAAAATATTTGTTGGTGGGTTGAATCCAGAAGCTGGAGAAGACAAGATAAGGGAATATTTTGTAACTTTTGGAGAGATTGAATCAGTTGAGCTTCCAATGGACCCAAAAACTAATAACAGAAGAGGCTTTGTCTTCATTACTTTTAAAGAAGAAGAACCTGTAAAAAAGATATTGGAAAAGAAGTTCCATAACGTCAGTGGTAGCTGGAGTGAGAAGGCGGAGGAGGCTTTCGCCGCGTTGAAGTCGGCCCTGTGTGGGTCCCCGGTTTTGGTGACACCCGACTTCAACAAGGAGTTTGTCGTACAGACCGACGCCTCGGAGGTAGGTCTCGGTGCGGTACTGTCTCAGGAGGTCAACGGGGAAGAACATCCCGTTGTCTTCCTGAGCCGTAAGCTCAATCCCGCCAAGTCCAGATACAGTATAGTGGAGAGGGAGTGCCTGGCTATCAAGTGGGCACTCGAATCTCTCCGCTACTACTTGTTAGGGAGGAGGTTCCGTCTGGTGACCGACCATTCCCCCTCAAATGGATGAGTCAGGCCAAGGAGAGGAATGCTCGGGTCACCAGGTGGTTCCTATCTCTTCAGAATTTCAAATTCTCTGTGGAACACAGGGCAGGCCGCTTGCAGGGCAGCGCAGATGCCCTGTCCCGCGTCCACTGCCTCACGTGTGTTCACCCCTCAGGGTTGAACAAAGGGGGTGTGTAAGAGAGTGCAAGGTGTTGTATTTGATAGCAGGTACGTGTCACCGAGGTTGCTGGCCTCGGTGAGGTAAGAGCCGGGGTTTTGGTCTGCAGCAGCTAGTGCTGCTCTGTTAAATAGCATGGCTGCAAAAGCCGATCCGGGCCGGCTCTTACTGGGAGCAGCTAAAGAGTAGGGTGGGTGGCTGCTCCCCACGGTCCAGTCCATGTTTTGGGCTGGGTATATAACGCAGCCAGCAGCTGTGTCTGAGGGTGTGATTATCCTGGAGCCTGCTAACAGGGCTGAGGAGTTCTCTGTGCTGGAGGACGGAGCTCAGCAAGGTGGTGTTTCCTGCAACCTGAAGGAGGAATCGCCTGCGGCTGAACCGACTGCTAGGTGTGAACCCGCACTTAAACCACCCAAGGTGACTGGACCCTGTGTTGGCCTGTTTTTGGTTTTGCCACATGATTTCTGTTGTGTGTGAACTGTCACCAAGAGACTGTTTTCATTTCTGGTGTGCAAGTGTGAATAAAACACTGTTTGATGCACAATCTGGACTCCTTGTTTTGCCTCTAAACTGCACCCGCACCGCTGTCTACCAGAGCGACTCCCCACAATATATATCTCAGGAAAAGGAAGGACAGCACTCCAATATAATAAAAAATAGTGAGTTTAATCACCCATGTGGTACAAAAAACGCGACGTTTCGGCTCAGCAATAGAGCCTTTTTCAAGCAAAGAACAATGGTGAAGACCAAGCTTGAATAGTCAAACAGTGCACTATCAGTAGACATGACTACTCATGTCTACTGATATGCACTGTTTGCACTATTTAGCCTGGTCTTCACCATTGTTCTTTGCTGAAAAAGACTCTATTGCTGAGCCAGCGTCGCTTTTGTACCACATGGGTGATTAAACTCACTATTTTTTATTACATTGGAGTGCCGTCCTTCCTTTTCCTGATGCATATTGGGTAAGAAGCTTATGCCCTTTGGACGTAGCACCCGCATTGAAACATTTGTATGGACTCTACTTCAGTGCCGCCATTTTTCTTCTGTATATATATATATACCACAGAGGACAGTGTATTGTATATATATATATACTACAGACGACAGTATAATAAATGCACTTGCTGAAGTTAGAGGACCCCTTTAAGCTCATCTACAAGGCGAGTTATGTACTCCAGTATTTAGGGACTTCTACGAGATGAGTCCTGTATTCCATAATTCACGGTCCTCTATGAGGCGAGTCCTGTACTCAGAATTTTGTCTTCTCTATTATGCGAGTCCTATACTGTAGTATTTAGGATCCTCTACGAGGCAAGTCCTTTACCCTAGAATTTAGATTCATCTACGAGGCGACTCCTGAACGCCAGTATTTAAGATCATCTAGGAGTTGAGTCCTGTACTCCAGTATTTGGGTCCTCTACAAGACGAGTCTTGTATTCCATTATTTAGGGTCCTTTACGAGACGAGTCCTGTACTCCAGTATTTAGGGTCCTCTATGAGGTGAGTTCTGTACTCAGCATTTAGGCTTTTCTATGAGGCGAGTCCTGCACTGTACTATTTAGGGTCCCCTACGAGATTAGTCCTGTACTCCATTATTTAGGGTCCTCTACGAGGGTAGTCATGTACTCCAGTATTTAGGGTCCTTTACGAGATGAGTCCTGTACTCCAGGATTTAGGGTCCTCTATGAGGTGAGTCCTGTATTCAGCATTTAGGCTTTTCAGTGAGGCGAGTCCTGTACTGTACTATTTAGGGTCCTCTACGAGACAAGTCCTGTACCCTAGTATTTAGGTTTATCTACGAGGCAAGTCCGGATCTCAAGTATTTAAACTCATCTAGAAGAGGATTCCTGTACTTCAGTATTTAGGGTCCTCTACCAGATGAGTCCTGTGCTCCAGTATTTAGATTCATTTACGAGGCAAGTCCTGAACTCCAGTATTTAAACTCATCTAGGATGTGAGTCCTGTACTCCATTATTTAGGGTCCTCTACAAGGTGAGTCCTGTACTCCAGTATTTAGGGTCCTCTACAAGACGAGTCCTGTACTCCAGTATTTAGGGTCCTCTACGAGGCGAGTCCTGTACTCCAGTATTTAGGGTCCTCTACCAGATGAGTCCTGTGCTCCAGTATTTAGATTCATTTACGAGGCAAGTCCTGAACTCCAGTATTTAAACTCATCTAGGAGGTGAGTCCTGTACTCCAGTATTTAGGGTCCTCTACAAGGTGAGTCCTGTACTCCAGTATTTAGGGTCCTCTACAAGACGAGCCCTGTACTCCAGTATTTAGATTAATCTACGAGGCGAGTCCTGTACTCCAGTATTTAGGGTCCTCTACGAGACTAGTCCTGTACTCCAGTATTTAGATTCATTTACGAGGCGAGTCCTGAACTCCAGTTTTTAAGCTCATCTACAAGGCGAGTCCTGAACTCCAGTATTTAAACTCATCTAGGAGGTGAGTCCTGTACTACAGTATTTAGGGTCCTCTACGAGGTGAGTCCTGTACTCCAGTATTTAGGGTCCTCTACAAGACGAGTCCTGTACTTCAGTATTTAGGGTCCTCTACGAGGCGAGTCCTGTACTTCAGTATTTAGGGTCCTCTACGAGGCGAGTCCTGTACTTCAGTATTTAGGGTCCTCTACAAGGCGAGTCCTGTACTCCAGTATTTAGGGTCCTCTACAGAGGCGAGTCCTGTACTCCAGTATTTAGGGTCCTCTACGAGGCGAGTCCTGTACTTCAGTATTTAGGGTCCTCTACGAGGCGAGTCCTGTACTCCAGTATTTAGGGTCCTCTACCAGATGAGTCCTGTGCTCCAGTATTTAGATTCATTTACGAGGCAAGTCCTGAACTCTAGTATTTAAACTCATCTAGGATGTGAGTCCTGTACTCCATTATTTAGGGTCCTCTACAAGGTGAGTCCTGTACTCCAGTATTTAGGGTCCTCTACAAGACGAGTCCTGTACTCCAGTATTTAGGGTCCTCTACGAGGCGAGTCCTGTACTCCAGTATTTAGGGTCCTCTACCAGATGAGTCCTGTACTCCAGTATTTAGATTCATTTACGAGGCAAGTCCTGAACTCCAGTATTTAAACTAAACGAATCTAGGAGGTGAGTCCTGTACTCCATTATTTAGGGTCCTCTACGAGGTGAGTCCTGTACTCCAGTATTTAGGGTCCTCTACAAGACGAGCCCTGTACTCCAGTATTTAGATTAATCTACGAGGCGAGTCCTGTACTCCAGTATTTAGGGTCCTCTACGAGACTAGTCCTGTACTCCAGTATTTAGATTCATTTACGAGGCGAGTCCTGAACTCCAGTTTTTAAGCTCATCTACAAGGCGAGTCCTGAACTCCAGTATTTAAACTCATCTAGGAGGTGAGTCCTGTACTACAGTATTTAGGGTCCTCTACGAGGTGAGTCCTGTACTCCAGTATTTAGGGTCCTCTACAAGACGAGTCCTGTACTTCAGTATTTAGGGTCCTCTACGAGGCGAGTCCTGTACTTCAGTATTTTGGGTCCTCTACGAGGCGAGTCCTGTACTTCAGTATTTAGGGTCCTCTACAAGACGAGTCCTGTACTCCAGTATTTAGGGTCCTCTACGAGGCGAGTCCTGTACTTCAGTATTTTGGGTCCTCTACGAGGCGAGTCCTGTACTTCAGTATTTAGGGTCCTCTACAAGATGAGTCCTGTACTCCAGTATTTAGGGTCCTCTACGAGGCGAGTCCTGTACTTCAGTATTTATTGTCCTCTACAAGACGAGTCCTGTACTCCAGTATTTAGGGTCCTCTACCAGATGAGTCCTGTGCTCCAGTATTTAGATTCATTTACGAGGCAAGTCCTGAACTCCAGTATTTAAATTCATCTACGAGGTGAGTCCTGTACTCCAGTATTTAGGGTCCTCTACAAGGTGAGTCCTGTACTCCAGTATTTAGGGTCCTCTACAAGACGAGTCCTGTACTCCAGTATTTAGGGTCCTCTACGAGGCGAGTCCTGTACTCCAGTATTTAGGGTCCTCTACCAGATGAGTCCTGTGCTCCAGTATTTAGATTCATTTACGAGGCAAGTCCTGAACTCCAGTATTTAAACTCATCTAGGATGTGAGTCCTGTACTCCATTATTTAGGGTCCTCTACAAGGTGAGTCCTGTACTCCAGTATTTAGGGTCCTCTACAAGACGAGTCCTGTACTCCAGTATTTAGGGTCCTCTACGAGGCGAGTCCTGTACTCCAGTATTTAGGGTCCTCTACCAGATGAGTCCTGTACTCCAGTATTTAGATTCATTTACGAGGCGAGTCCTGAACTCCAGTATTTAAACTAACCAATCTAGGAGGTGAGTCCTGTACTCCAGTATTTAGGGTCCTCTACGAGGTGAGTCCTGTACTCCAGTATTTAGGGTCCTCTACAAGGCGAGCCCTGTACTCCAGTATTTAGATTAATCTACGAGGCGAGTCCTGTACTCCAGTATTTAGGGTCCTCTACGAGACTAGTCCTGTACTCCAGTATTTAGATTCATTTACGAGGCGAGTCCTGAACTCCAGTATTTAAGCTCATCTACAAGGCGAGTCCTGTACTCCAGTATTTAGAGTCCTCTAGGAGGTGAGTCCTGTACTCCAGTATTTAGGGTCCTCTACGAGGTGAGTCCTGTACTCCAGTATTTAGGGTCCTCTACAAGGCAGAGTCCTGTACTTCAGTATTTAGGGTCCTCTACGAGGCGAGTCCTGTACTTCAGTATTTTGGGTCCTCTACGAGGCGAGTCCTGTACTCCAGTATTTAGGGTCCTCTACAAGGCGAGTCCTGTACTCCAGTATTTAGGGTCCTCTACGAGGCGAGTCCTGTACTTCAGTATTTTGGGTCCTCTACGAGGCGAGTCCTGTACTCCAGTATTTAGGGTCCTCTACAAGATGAGTCCTGTACTCCAGTATTTAGGGTCCTCTACGAGGCGAGTCCTGTACTCCAGTATTTAGTGTTCTCTACGAGGTGAGTCCTGTACTCCAGTATTTAGGGTCCTCTACAAGACGAGTCCTGTACTCCAGTATTTAGGGTCCTCTACAGGACGAGTCCTGTACTCCAGTATTTAGGGTCCTCTACGAGGTGAGTCCTGTACTCCAGTATTTAGGGTCCTCTACAAGATGAGTCCTGTACTCCAGTATTTAGGATTCATCTACGAGGCGAGTCCTGAACTCCAGTATTTAGGCTCATCTACAAGGCGAGTCCTGAACTCCAGTATTTAAGCTCATCTAGGAGGCGAGTCCTGTACTACAGTATTTAGTGTCCTCTACGAGGTGAGTCCTGTACTCCTGTATTTAGGGTCCTCTACAAGACGAGTCCTGTACTCCAGTATTTAGGGTCCTCTACGAGGCGAGTCCTAAACTCCAGTATTTAAATTCATCTACGAGGTGAGTCCTGTACTCCAGTATTTAGGGTCCTCTACAAGACGAGTCCTATACTCCAGTATTTAGGGTCCTCTACGAGGCGAGTCCTGTACTTCAGTATTTAGGGTCCTCTACGAGGCGAGTCCTGTACTTCAGTATTTAGGGTCCTCTACAAGACGAGTCCTGTACTCCAGTATTTAGGGTCCTCTACTAGGCGAGTCCTGTACTTCATTATTTAGGGTTTTCTACGAGGTGAGTCCTGTACTCCAGTATTTAGGGTCCTCTACAAGACGAGTCCTGTACTCCAGTATTTAGGGTCCTCTACAAGGCGAGTCCTGAACTCCAGTATTTAAATTCATCTACGAGGTGAGTCCTGTACTCCAGTATTTATTGTCCTCTACAAGACGAGTCCTGTACTCCAGTATTTAGGGTCCTCTACCAGATGAGTCCTGTACTCCAGTATTTAGATTCATTTACGAGGCAAGTCCTGAACTTCAGTATTTAAATTCATCTACAAGGTGAGTCCTGTACTCCAGTATTTAGGGTCCTCTACAAGACGCAGTCCTATACTCCAGTATTTAGGGTTTCCTCTACGAGGCGAGTCCTGTACTTCAGTATTTAGGGTCCTCTACAGGCGAGTCCTGTACTTCAGTATTTTGGGTCCTCTACGAGGCGAGTCCTGTACTCCACTATTTAGGGTCCTCTACCAGATGAGTCCTGTACTCCAGTATTTAGATTCATTTACTGAGGCAAGTCCTGAACTCCAGTATTTAAACTAACGATCTAGGATGTGAGTCCTGTACTCCATTATTTAGGGTCCTCTACAAGGTCGAGTCCTGTACTCCAGTATTTAGGGTCCTCTACGAGGCGAGTCCTGTACTCCAGTATTTAGGGTCCTCTACGAGGCTAGTCCTGTACTCCAGTATTTAGGTTCCTCTACAAGGCGAGTCCTGTACTCCAGTATTTAGGGTCCTCTACAAGGCGAGTCCTGTACTCCAGTATTTAGGGTCCTCTACGAGGTGAGTCCTGTACTTCAGTATTTAGGGTCCTCATGAGACGAGTCCTGTACTCCAGTATTTAGGGTCCTCTACGAGGCGAGTCCTGTACTTCAGTATTTAGGGTCCTCTACGAGGTGAGTCCTGTACTTCAGTATTTAGGGTCCTCTACAAGGCGGAGTCCTGTACTCCAGTATTTAGGGTCCTCTACGAGGCGAGTCCTGTACTTCAGTATTTAGGGTCCTCTACGAGGCGAGTCCTGTACTCCAGTATTTAGGGTCCTCTACAAGATGAGTCCTGTACTCCAGTATTTAGGGTCCTCTACGAGGCGAGTCCTGTACTTCAGTATTTAGGTTTTCTACAGGTGAGTCCTGTACTCAGTATTTAGGGTCCTCTACAAGGCGAGTCCTGTACTTCAGTATTTAGGGTCCTCTACAGGGCGAGTCCTGTACTCCAGTATTTAGGGTCCTCTACAGGACGAGTCCTGTACTCCATTATTTAGGGTCCTCTACGAGGTGAGTCCTGTACTCCAGTATTTAGGGTCCTCTACAAGGCAAGCCCTGTACTCAGTATTTAGATTCATTTACAGCGAGTCCTGAACTCCAGTATTTAAGCTCATCTACAAGGCGAGTCCTGAACTCCAGTATTTAAACTCATCTAGGAGGTGAGTCCTGTACTACAGTATTTAGTGTCCTCTACGAGGTGAGTCCTGTACTCCAGTATTTAGGGTCCTCTACCAGATGAGTCCTGTACTCCAGTATTTAGGGTCCTCTACGAGGCGAGTCCTGAACTCCAGTATTTAAATTCATCTACGAGGTGAGTCCTGTACTCCAGTATTTAGGGTCCTCTACAAGGCGAGTCCTATACTCCAGTATTTAGGGTCCTCTACGAGGCGAGTCCTGTACTTCAGTATTTAGGGTCCTCTACGAGGCGAGTCCTGTACTTCAGTATTTAGGGTCCTCTACAAGACGAGTCCTGTACTCCAGTATTTAGGGTCCTCTACTAGGCGAGTCCTGTACTTCAGTATTTAGGGTTTTCTACGAGGTGAGTCCTGTACTCCAGTATTTAGGGTCCTCTACAAGAGGCGAGTCCTGTACTCCAGTATTTAGGGTCCTCTACGAGGCGAGTCCTGTACTCCAGTATTTAGATTCATCTACGAGGTGAGTCCTGTACTCCAGTATTTAGGGTCCTCTACAAGACGAGTCCTGTACTCCAGTATTTAGGGTCCTCTACCAGATGAGTCCTGTACTCCAGTATTTAGAGTTCATTTACAAGGCAAGTCCTGAACTTCAGTATTTAAACTCATCTACGAGGTGAGTCCTGTACTCCAGTATTTAGGGTCCTCTACAAGGCGAGTCCTATACTCCAGTATTTAGGGTTTCCTCTACGAGGCGAGTCCTGTACTTCAGTATTTTGGGTCCTCTACGAGGCGAGTCCTGTACTTCAGTATTTTGGGTCCTCTACGAGGCTAGTCCTGTACTCCACTATTTAGGGTCCTCTACCAGATGAGTCCTGTGCTCAGTATTTAGATTCATTTACGAGGCGAGTCCTGAACTCTAGTATTTAAACTCATCTAGGATGATGAGTCCTGTACTCCAGTATTTAGGGTCCTCTACGAGGCGAGTCCTGTACTCCAGTATTTAGTGTCTTCTACGAGGTGAGTCCTGTACTCCAGTATTTAGGGTCCTCTACAAGACGAGTCCTGTACTCCAGTATTTAGGGTCCTCTACAGGACGAGTCCTGTACTCCAGTATTTAGGGTCCTCTACAGGACGAGTCCTGTACTCCATTATTTAGGGTCCTCTACGAGGTGAGTCCTGTACTCCAGTATTTAGGGTCCTCTACAAGACGAGCCCTGTACTCCAGTATTTAGATTCATTTACGAGGCGAGTCCTGAACTCCAGTATTTAAGCTCATCTACAAGGCGAGTCCTGAACTCCAGTATTTAAACTCATCTAGGAGGTGAGTCCTGTACTACAGTATTTAGTGTCCTCTACGAGGTGAGTCCTGTACTCCTGTATTTAGGGTCCTCTACAAGACGAGTCCTGTACTCCAGTATTTAGGGTCCTCTACGAGGCGAGTCCTAAACTCCAGTATTTAAATTCATCTACGAGGTGAGTCCTGTACTCCAGTATTTAGGGTCCTCTACAAGACAGAGTCCTATACTCCAGTATTTAGGGTCCTCTACGAGGCGAGTCCTGTACTTCAGTATTTAGGGTCCTCTACGAGGCGAGTCCTGTACTTCAGTATTTAGGGTCCTCTACAAGACAGAGTCCTGTACTCCAGTATTTAGGGTCCTCTACTAGGCGAGTCCTGTACTTCATTATTTAGGGTTTTCTACGAGGTGAGTCCTGTACTCCAGTATTTAGGGTCCTCTACAAGACGAGTCCTGTACTCCAGTATTTAGGGTCCTCTACAAGGCGAGTCCTGAACTCCAGTATTTAAATTCATCTACGAGGTGAGTCCTGTACTCCAGTATTTATTGTCCTCTACAAGACGAGTCCTGTACTCCAGTATTTAGGGTCCTCTACCAGATGAGTCCTGTACTCCAGTATTTAGATTCATTTACGAGGCAAGTCCTGAACTTCAGTATTTAAATTCATCTACAAGGTGAGTCCTGTACTCCAGTATTTAGGGTCCTCTACAAGACGAGTCCTATACTCCAGTATTTAGGGTTTCCTCTACGAGGCGAGTCCTGTACTTCAGTATTTAGGGTCCTCTACGAGGCGAGTCCTGTACTTCAGTATTTTGGGTCCTCTACGAGGCTAGTCCTGTACTCCACTATTTAGGGTCCTCTACCAGATGAGTCCTGTGCTCCAGTATTTAGATTCATTTACGAGGCAAGTCCTGAACTCTAGTATTTAAACTCATCTAGGATGTGAGTCCTGTACTCCATTATTTAGGGTCCTCTACAAGGTGAGTCCTGTACTCCAGTATTTAGGGTCCTCTACAAGACGAGTCCTGTACTCAGTATTTAGGGGTCCTCGTATTTAGGGTCCTCTACAGAGGCGGAGTCCTGTACTCCAGTATTTAGAGTCACTCTACGAGACGAGTCCTGTACTCCAGTATTTAGATTCATCTACGAGGCGAGTCCTGAACTCCAGTATTTAAATTCATCTACGAGGTGAGTCCTGTACTCCAGTATTTAGGGTCCTCTACGAGAGTGAGTCCTGTACTCCAGTATTTAGGTCCTCATAAGGTGAGTCCTGTACTCAGTATTTAGGGTCCTCTACGAGGCGAGTCCTGTACTTCAGTATTTAGGGTCCTCTACGAGGCGAGTCCTGTACTCAGTATTTAGGGTCCTCTACAAGGCGAGTCCTATACTCCAGTATTTAGGGTCCTCTACGAGGCGAGTCCTGTACTTCAGTATTTAGGGTCCTCTACGAGGCGAGTCCTGTACTTCAGTATTTAGGGTCCTCTACAAGACGAGTCCTGTACTCCAGTATTTAGGGTCCTCTACGAGGCGAGTCCTGTACTTCATTATTTAGGGTTTTCTACGAGGTGAGTCCTGTACTCCAGTATTTAGGGTCCTCTACAAGACGAGTCCTGTACTCCAGTATTTAGGGTCCTCTACAGGACGAGTCCTGTACTCCAGTATTTAGGGTCCTCTACAGGACTGAGTCCTGTACTCCAGTATTTAGGTCCTCTACGAGGTGAGTCCTGTACTCAGTATTTAGGGTCCTCTACAAGGCGAGCCCTGTACTCAGTATTTAGATTCATTTACGAGCGAGTCCTGAACTCCAGTATTTAAGCTCATCTACAGGCGAGTCCTGAACTCCAGTATTTAAACTCATCTAGGAGGTGAGTCCTGTACTACAGTATTTAGTGTCCCTACGAGGTGAGTCCTGTACTCCTGTATTTAGGGTCCTCTACAAGACGAGTCCTGTACTCCAGTATTTAGGGTCCTCTACGAGGCGAGTCCTAAACTCCAGTATTTAAATTCATCTACAAGGTGAGTCCTGTACTCCAGTATTTAGGGTCCTCTACAAGACGAGTCCTATACTCCAGTATTTAGGGTCCTCTACGAGGCGAGTCCTGTACTTCAGTATTTAGGGTCCTCTACGAGGCGAGTCCTGTACTTCAGTATTTAGGGTCCTCTACAAGACGAGTCCTGTACTCCAGTATTTAGGGTCCTCTACTAGGCGAGTCCTGTACTTCATTATTTAGGGTTTTCTACGAGGTGAGTCCTGTACTCCAGTATTTAGGGTCCTCTACAAGACGAGTCCTGTACTCCAGTATTTAGGGTCCTCTACAAGGCGAGTCCTGAACTCCAGTATTTAAATTCATCTACGAGGGGAGTCCTGTACTCCAGTATTTATTGTCCTCTACAAGACGAGTCCTGTACTCCAGTATTTAGGGTCCTCTACCAGATGAGTCCTGTACTCCAGTATTTAGATTCATTTACGAGGCAAGTCCTGAACTTCAGTATTTAAATTCATCTACGAGGTGAGTCCTGTACTCCAGTATTTAGGGTCCTCTACAAGACGAGTCCTATACTCCAGTATTTAGGGTCCTCTACGAGGCGAGTCCTGTACTTCAGTATTTAGGGTCCTCTACGAGGCGAGTCCTGTACTTCAGTATTTAGGGTCCTCTACGAGGCTAGTCCTGTACTCCAGTATTTAGGGTCCTCTACCAGATGAGTCCTGTACTCCAGTATTTAGATTCATTTACGAGGCTAGTCCTGAACTCCAGTATTTAAACTAAACTGATCTAGGAGGTGAGTCCTGTACCCCATTATTTAGGGTCCTCTACGAGGTGAGTCCTGTACTCCAGTATTTAGATTAATCTACGAGGCGAGTCCTGTACTCCAGTATTTAGGGTCCTCTACGAGACTAGTCCTGTACTCCAGTATTTAGATTCATTTACGAGGCGAGTCCTGAACTCCAGTATTTAAGCTCATCTACAAGGCGAGTCCTGAACTCCAGTATTTAAACTCATCTAGGAGGTGAGTCCTGTACTACAGTATTTAGGGTCCTCTATGAGGTGAGTCCTGCACTCCAGTATTTAGGGTCCTCTACAAGACGAGTCCTGTACTTCAGTATTTAGGGTCCTCTACGAGACGAGTCCTGTACTTCAGTATTTTGGGTCCTCTACGAGGCGAGTCCTGTACTTCAGTATTTAGGGTCCTCTACAAGACGAGTCCTGTACTCCAGTATTTAGGGTCCTCTACGAGGCGAGTCCTGTACTTCAGTATTTTGGGTCCTCTACGAGGCGAGTCCTGTACTTCAGTATTTAGGGTCCTCTACAAGATGAGTCCTGTACTCCAGTATTTAGGGTCCTCTACGAGGCGAGTCCTGTACTTCAGTATTTAGTGTTTTCTACGAGGTGAGTCCTGTACTCCAGTATTTAGGGTCCTCTACAAGACGAGTCCTGTACTCCAGTATTTAGGGTCCTCTACAGGACGAGTCCTGTACTCCAGTATTTAGGGTCCTCTACAGGACGAGTCCTGTACTCCATTATTTAGGGTCCTCTACGAGGTGAGTCCTGTACTCCAGTATTTAGGGTCCTCTACAAGACGAGCCCTGTACTCCAGTATTTAGATTCATTTACGAGGCGAGTCCTGAACTCCAGTATTTAAGCTCATCTACAAGGCGAGTCCTGAACTCCAGTATTTAAACTCATCTAGGAGGTGAGTCCTGTACTACAGTATTTAGTGTCCTCTACGAGGTGAGTCCTGTACTCCAGTATTTAGGGTCCTCTACAAGACGAGTCCTGTACTCCAGTATTTAGGGTCCTCTACGAGGCGAGTCCTAAACTCCAGTATTTAAATTCATCTACGAGGTGAGTCCTGTACTCCAGTATTTAGGGTCCTCTACAAGACGAGTCCTATACTCCAGTATTTAGGGTCCTCTACGAGGCGAGTCCTGTACTTCAGTATTTAGGGTCCTCTACGAGGCGAGTCCTGTACTTCAGTATTTAGGGTCCTCTACAAGACGAGTCCTGTACTCCAGTATTTAGGGTCCTCTACGAGGCGAGTCCTGTACTTCATTATTTAGGGTTTTCTACGAGGTGAGTCCTGTACTCCAGTATTTTGGGTCCTCTACAAGACGAGTCCTGTACTCCAGTATTTAGGGTCCTCTACAAGGCGAGTCCTGAACTCCAGTATTTAATTTCATCTACGAGGTGAGTCCTGTACTCCAGTATTTATTGTCCTCTACAAGACGAGTCCTGTACTCCAGTATTTAGGGTCCTCTACCAGATGAGTCCTGTACTCCAGTATTTAGATTCATTTACGAGGCAAGTCCTGAACTTCAGTATTTAAATTCATCTACAAGGTGAGTCCTGTACTCCAGTATTTAGCATCCTCTACAAGACGAGTCCTATACTCCAGTATTTAGGGTCCTCTACGAGGCGAGTCCTGTACTTCAGTATTTAGGGTCCTCTACGAGGCGAGTCCTGTACTTCAGTATTTTGGGTCCTCTACGAGGCTAGTCCTGTACTCCACTATTTAGGGTCCTCTACCAGATGAGTCCTGTACTCCAGTATTTAGATTCATTTACGAGGCAAGTCCTGAACTCCAGTATTTAAACTCATCTAGGATGTGAGTCCTGTACTCCATTATTTAGGGTCCTCTACAAGGTGAGTCCTGTACTCCAGTATTTAGGGTCCTCTACAAGGCGAGTCCTGTACTCCAGTATTTAGGGTCCTCTACAAGGCGAGTCCTGTACTCCAGTATTTAGGGTCCTCTACCAGGACGAGTCCTGTACTCCAGTATTTAGGTCATCTACAGGCGAGTCCTGAACTCCAGTATTTAAACTCATCTAGGAGGTGAGTCCTGTACTCCAGTATTTAGGGTCCTCTGACGAGGTGAGTCCTAGTACTCCAGTATTTAGGGTCATCTACAAGGCGAGTCCTGTACTCCAGTATTTAGGGTCCTCTAGGAGGCGAGTCCTGTACTTCAGTATTTAGGGTCCTCTACGAGGCGAGTCCTGTACTCCAGTATTTAGGGTCCTCTACAAGACGAGTCCTGTACTCCAGTATTTAGGGTCCTCTACGAGGCGAGTCCTGTACTTCAGTATTTAGGTCCTCTACGAGGTGAGTCCTGTACTCCAGTATTTAGGGTCCTCTACAAGAGCGAGTCCTGTACTCCAGTATTTAGGGTCCTCTACCAGGCGAGTCCTGTACTCCAGTATTTAGATTCATTTACGAGGCAAGTCCTGAACTCCAGTATTTAAACTAAACTGATCTACGAGGTGAGTCCTGTACCCCATTATTTAGGGTCCTCTACGAGGTGAGTCCTGTACTCCAGTATTTAGATTAATCTACGAGGCGAGTCCTGTACTCCAGTATTTAGGGTCCTCTACGAGACTAGTCCTGTACTCCAGTATTTAGATTCATTTACGAGGCGAGTCCTGAACTCCAGTATTTAAGCTCATCTACAAGGCGAGTCCTGAACTCCAGTATTTAAACTCATCTAGGAGGTGAGTCCTGTACTACAGTATTTAGGGTCCTCTACGAGGTGAGTCCTGTACTCCAGTATTTAGGGTCCTCTACAAGACGAGTCCTGTACTCCAGTATTTAGGGTCCTCTACAAGACGAGTCCTGTACTCCAGTATTTAGGGTCCTCTACGAGGCGAGTGCTGTACTCCAGTATTTAGGGTCCTCTACGAGACGAGTCCTGTACTTTAGTATTTAGGGTCCTCTACGAGACAATTGCTGTACTTCAGTATTTAGGGTCCTCTATGAGGTGAGTCCTGTACTTTAGTATTTAGGGTCCTCTACGAGGCCAGTCCTGAACTCCAGTATTTAAACTCATCTAGGAGGTGAGTCCTGTACTCCAGTATTTAGAGTCCTCTATGAGGCGAGTCCTGTTTCCCAGTTTTTAAGCTCATCTACGAGGCGAGTCCTGTACTTCAGTATTTAGGGTCCTCTACAAGACGAGTCCTGTACTCCAGTATTTAGGGTCCTCTACAAGACGAGTCCTGTACTCCAGTATTTAGGGTCCTCTACGAGACGATAGCTGTACTCCAGTATTTAGGGTCCTCTACGAGACGATAGCTGTACTCCAGTATTTTGGGTCCTCTACGAGACGAGTCCTGTACTCCAGTATTTAGAGTCCTCTATGAGGCAAGTCCTGTTTCCCAGTATTTAAGCTCATCTAGGAGGTGAATCCTGTACTCCAACATTTACTGTAGGGTCATCTATGAGGCGAGTCCTGTACTCAGCATTTAGGCTCCTCTATTCAGGTTCTGTTGAACTAGGCCCAACTTTAGTGCATGTCAGTATACTCTGTCCTTGTGCTGAGATGTGCATCAGACAGCACATGATATTTTCACTTTATTGTGTTGGTGCATTTTAAGTTAAGAGTATGCCTTGTGTCATGTATGGTAAAAGACGTGCAGGAAAGGAGCACAAACCTACAGCGTTCATTGTGTACTGATACAGATCCTCCTGTTATTCCTCCTGTCACTTTCTCTGTTTTTTCTTGTGTATTGTCTGGTGGTTGCTCTTTTTCTCTTTATCCTGTTTTGCAGTGTTTGCTTAGACTCTTCATTTGTGATTGGTAACGGTTTGGCACTGGGAAAAGTTTGTACTTCCAGAATGCCTCTGCATATACTGTATATTGTGAACTGAATAACTGCCTCCAAGTCTCTCGTCCAACAAACTGAAAGTGTTGTTTGTTTGCTGACTTTCCACCCTTGGATCGCTTCCCATGTGAGCTTCCGCATCACACTCCATCCCAGGCGGCGGTCTAGCAAAGCAGGTTCTGCACACAGGTTTATTTCAAGGTGGCTCTTCGTCTTTGTAAAATAATTCCTATTTGTGGCGACTTCAAAGATTCCGATCATTCCCTTGTAATCTGCATCACAAGGTTGGTAAAAGTAATGAATCTGTGTTCAGAGTACAGCTCCCACCATTAGAACCTTAGCATGTACAATATACATCTATGGGGAGGTGTAGAAGGCGTATACTCCATACCTGGATTCTCTTCTGCAGCTACCAAACCTTTTTACAACCATTCTTGCTCTATGTCTAGTATGTCCAGCCTTGTGCTGTAGATTTACAGGCTGAGATGTATCTTCCTGCAGTCTCTATATTCACCTCCCTGTCCTCTGTGTACATATGCTGTGGACCTCCCCTCTCTCTGTGGACATGTGCTGTGGACCTCCCCTCCTGTCCTCTGTGGACATGTTCTGTGGACCTCCCCTCCTGTCCTCTGTGGACATATGCTGTGGACCTCCCCTCCTGTCCTCTGTGGACATGTGCTGTGGACCTCCCCTCCTGTCCTCTGTGGACATGTGCTGTGGACCTCCCCTCCTGTCCTCTGTGGACATGTGCTGTGGACCTCCCCTCCTGTCCTCTGTGCGCATGTTCTGTGGACCTTCCCTCCTGTCCTCTGTGGGCCTGTGCTGTGGACCTCTCCTCCTGTCCTCTGTGTACATATGTTGTGGACCTCTCCTCCTTTCCTCTGTGGACATGTGCTGTGGACCTCCCCTCCTGTCCTCTGTGCGCATGTTCTGTGGACCTCCCCTCCTGTCCTCTGTGGAAATGTTCTGTGGACCTCCCCTCCTGTCCTCTGTGGACATGTTCTGTGGACCTCCCCTCCTGTCCTCTGTGGGCCTGTGCTGTAGACCTCCCCTCCTGTCCTCTGTGTACATATGTTGTGGACCTCTCCTCCTGTCCTCTGTGTACATGTGCTGTGGACCTCCCCTCCTGTCCTCTGTGGACATGTGCTGTGGACCTCCCCTCCTGTCCTCTGTGGGCCTGTGTTGTGGACCTCTCCTCCTGTCCTCTGTGGACATGTGCTGTGGACCTCCCCTCCTGTCCTCTGTGGACATGTGCTGTGGACCACCCCTCCTGTCCTCTGTGGGCCTGTGTTGTGGACCTCTCCTACTGTCCTCTGTGTACATATGCTGTGGACCTCTCCTACTGTCCTCTGTGGACATGTGCTGTGGACCTCCTCTCCTGTCCTCTGTGTGCATGTTCTGTGGACCTCCCCTCCTGTCCTCTGTGTACATATGCTGTGGACCTCCCCTCCTGTCCTCTGTGGACATGTGCTGTGGACCTCCCCTCCTGTCCTCTGTGGACATGTTCTGTGGACCTCCCCTCCTGTTCTCTGTGGGCATTTGCTGTGGACCTCCCCTCCTGTCCTCTGTGGACATGTGCTGTGGACCTCCCCTCCTGTGCTCTGTGCGCATGTTCTGTGGACCTCCCCTCCTGTCCTCTGTGGGCCTGTGCTGTGGACCTCCCCTCCTGTCCTCTGTGTACATATGTTGTGGACCTCTCCTCCTGTCCTCTGTGGACATGTGCTGTGGACCTCCCCTCCTGTCCTCTGTGCGCATGTTCTGTGGACCTCCCCTCCTGTCCTCTGTGGAAATGTTCTGTGGACCTCCCCTCCTGTCCTCTGTGGACATGTTCTGTGGACCTCTCCTCCTGTCCTCTGTGGACATGTTCTGTGGACCTCCCCTCCTGTCCTCTGTGGACATGTTCTGTGGACCTCCCCTCCTGTCCTCTGTGGAAATGTTCTGTGGACCTCCCCTCCTGTCCTCTGTGGACATGTTCTGTAGACCTCCCCTCCTGTCCTCTGTGGGCCTGTGCTGTAGACCTCCCCTCCTGTTCTCTGTGTACATATGTTGTGGACCACTCCTCCTGTCCTCTGTGTACATGTGCTGTGGACCTCCCCTCCTGTCCTCTGTGGACATGTGCTGTGGACCTCCCCTCCTGTCCTCTGTGGGCCTGTGTTGTGGACCTCTCCTCCTGTCCTCTGTGGACATGTGCTGTGGACCTCCCTCCTGTCCCTCTGTGGACATGTTCTGTGGACCTCCTCCTGTCCTCTGTGGGCATGTGCTGTGGACCTCTCCTCCTGTCCTCTGTGGACATGTGCTGTGGACCTCCCCTCCTGTGCTCTGTGCGCATGTTCTGTGGACCTCCCTCCTGTCCCTCTGTGGGCCTGTGCTGTGGACCTCCCTCCTGTCCTCTGTGTACATATGTCTGTGGACCTCTCCTCCTGTCCTCTGTGGACATGTGCTGTGAGACCTCCCCTCCTGTCCTCTGTGGGCCTGTGCTGTAGACCTCCCTCCTGTTCTCTGTGTACATATGTTGTGGACCTCTCCTCCTGTCCTCTGTGGACATGTGCTGTGGACCTCCCCTCCTGTCCTCTGTGGACATGTGCTGTGGACCTCCCCTCCTGTCCTCTGTGGGCCTGTGTTGTGGACCTCTCCTCCTGTCCTCTGTGGACATGTGCTGTGGACCTCCCCTCCTGTCCTCTGTGGACATGTGCTGTGGACCTCCCTCCTGTCCTCTGTGGGCCTGTGTTGTGGACCTCTCCTACTGTCCTCTGTGGACATGTGCTGTGGACCTCCCCTCCTGTCCTCTGTGGACATGTGCTGTGGACCTCTCCTCCTGTCCTCTGTGGACATGTGCTGTGGACCTCCCCTCCTGTCCTCTGTGGACATGTGCTGTGGACCTCCCCTCCTGTCCTCTGTGGACATGTGCTGTGGACCTCCCCTCCTGTCCTCTGTGGGCCTGTGTTGTGGACCTCCCCTCCTGTCCTCTGTGGGCATTTGCTTTGGATCTCCTCTGTGTACTAGATAGTAGGGAGCTAACGGTGAAGAATGTACTGGATAGTATGGAGCTACAGGTGAAGATTGTACTGGATAGTAGGGAGCTACAGGTGGAGATTGTACTGGATAGTAGGGAGCTACAGGTGGAGATTGTACTGGATAGTAGGGAGCTACAGGTGAAGATTGTACTGGATAGTACAAAGCTACAGGTGGAGATTGTACTGGATAGTAGGGAGCTACAGGTGAAGATTGTACTGGATAGTAGGGAGCTACAGGTGGAGATTGTACTGGATAGTAGGGAGCTACAGGTGAAGATTGTACTGGATAGTACAAAGCTACAGGTGAAGATTGTACTGGATAGTAAGGAGCTACAGGTGAAGATTGTACTGGATAGTACAAAGCTACAGGTGAAGATTGTACTGGATAGTACAGAGCTATAGGTTGAAATTGTATTCGGTAGAATGGAGCTTCAGATGGAGATTGTACTGTGTAGTATGGAGCTACAAGTGGAGATTATATAAGGTAGTAGGGAGCTACACGTGGAGATCCTGGGTAGTACAGAGCTCTCGGTGGAAATTGTATTGGGTAGTGTGGAGTTTTAGGTGGAGATTGTATTAGGGAGTATGGAGCTACACATGAAAATTGTATTGGGTAATATGGATCTTCAGGTAGAGATTGTATAGGGTAGTATCGAGCTACAGGTAGAGATTGTATAGGGTAGTATGGATCTTCAGGTAGAGATTGTATAGGGTAGTATCGAGCTACAGGTGGAGATTGTATAGAGTAGTATGGATCTTTAGGTGGAGAGTGTATAGGGTAGTATGGAGCTTCAGGTAGAGATTGTATAGGGTACTATGGAGCTTCAGGTGGAGATTGTATAGGGTACTATGGAGCTTCAGGTGGAGATTGTATAGGGTAGTATCGAGCTACAGGTTGAGATTGTATAGGGTAGTATGGATCTTCAGGTAGAGATTGTATAGGGTAGTATGGAGCTTCAGGTGGATATTGTATAGGGTAGTATGGATCTTCAGGTAGAGATTGTATAGGGTAGTATGGAGCTTCAGGTGGAGATTGTATAGGGTAGTATGTAGCTTCAGGTGGAGATTGTTGTGTAGTGTGGAGCTTCAGGTGAAGATTGTATAGGGTAGTATGGAGCTTCAGGTGGAGATTGTATAGGGTAGTATCGAGCTACAGGTGGAGATTGTATAGGGTAGTATGGATCTTCAGGTAGAGATTGTATAGGGTAGTATGGATCTTCAGGTAGAGATTGTATAGGGTAGTATGGATCTTCAGGTGGAGATTGTATAGGGTACTATGGAGCTTCAGGTGGAGATTGTATAGGGTAGTATCGAGCTACAGGTTGAGATTGTATAGGGTAGTATGGATCTTCAGGTAGAGATTGTATAGGGTAGTATGGAGCTTCAGGTGGAGATTGTATAGGGTAGTATGGATCTTCAGGTAGAGATTGTATAGGGTAGTATGGAGCTTCAGGTGGAGATTGTATAGGGTAGTATGTAGCTTCAGGTGGAGATTGTTGTGTAGTGTGGAGCTTCAGGTGAAGATTGTATAGGGTAGTATGGAGCTTCAGGTGGAGATTGTATAGGGTAGTATCGAGCTACAGGTGGAGATTGTATAGGGTAGTATGGATCTTCAGGTAGAGATTGTATAGGGTAGTATGGATCTTCAGGTAGAGATTGTATAGGGTAGTATGGATCTTCAGGTAGAGATTGTATAGGGTAGTATCGAGCTACAGGTGGAGATTGTATAGAGTAGTATGGATCTTTAGGTGGAGAGTGTATAGGGCAGTATGGAGCTTCAGGTGGAGATTGTATAGGGTACTATGGAGCTTCAGGTGGAGATTGTATAGGGTACTATGGAGCTTCAGGTAGAGATTGTATAGGGTAGTATCGAGCTACAGGTTGAGATTGTATAGGGTAGTATGGATCTTCAGGTAGAGATTGTATAGGGTAGTATGGATCTTCAGGTAGAGATTGTTGTGTAGTGTGGAGCTTCAGGTGAAGATTGTATAGGGTAGTATGGAGCTTCAGGTGGAGATTGTATAGGGTAGTATCGAGCTACAGGTGGAGATTGTATAGGGTAGTATGGATCTTTAGGTGGAGATTGTTGTGTAGTGTGGAGCTTCAGGTAGAGATTGTATAGGGTAGTATGGATCTTCAGGTGGAGAGTGTATAGGGTAGTATCGAGCTACAGGTGGAGATTGTATAGGGTAGTATGGATCTTCAGGTAGAGATTGTATAGGGTAGCATGGATTTTTAGGTGGAGATTGTTGTGTAGTGTGGAGTTTTAGGTGGAGATTGTATAGGGTAGTATGGATCTTCAGGTGGAGAGTGTATAGGGTAGTATGGAGCTTCAGGTGGAGATTGTATAGGGTAGTATGGATCTTTAGGTGGAGAGTGTTGTGTAGTGTGGAGTTTCAGGTGAAGATTGTATAGGGTAGTATGGATCTTCAGGTGGAGAGTGTATAGGGTAGTATGGAGCTTCAGGTGGAGATTGTATAGGGTAGTATGGATCTTTAGGTGGAGATTGTTGTGTAGTGTGGAGCTTCAGGTGGAGATTGTATAGAGTACTATGGAGCTTCAGGTGGAGATTGTATAGGGTAGCATGTAGCTTCAGGTGGAGATTGTATAGGGTAGTATCGAGCTGCAGGTGGAGATTGTATAGGGTAGTATGGATCTTCAGGTAGAGATTGTATAGGGTAGTATGGATCTTCAGGTAGAGATTGTATAGGGTAGTATGGAGCTTCAGGTGGAGATTGTTGTGTAGTGTGGAGTTTCAGGTGGAGATTGTATAGGGTAGTATGGAGCTTCAGGTGGAGATTGTATAGAGTACTATGGAGCTTCAGGTGGAGATTGTATAGGGTAGTATCGAGCTACAGGTTGAGATTGTATAGGGTAGTATGGATCTTCAGGTGGAGATTGTATAGGGTAGTATGGATCTTTAGGTGGAGATTGTTGTGTAGTGTGGAGCTTCAGGTGGAGATTGTATAGGGTAGTATGGATCTTTAGGTGGAGATTGTTGTGTAGTGTGGAGCTTTAGGTGGAGAGTGTATAGGGTAGTATGGATCTTTAGGTGGAGATTGTTGTGTAGTGTGGAGCTTCAGGTGGAGATTGTATAGAGTAGTATGGATCTTTAGGTGGAGATTGTATAGAGTAGTATGGATCTTCAGGTAGAGATTCTATAGGGTAGTATGGATCTTCAGGTAGAGATTGTATAGGGTAGTATGGATCTTCAGGTGGAGAGTGTATAGGGTAGTATCGAGCTACAGGTGGAGATTGTATAGGGTAGTATGGATCTTCAGGTGGAGATTGTATAGGGTAGTATGGATCTTTAGGTGGAGATTGTTGTGTAGTGTGGAGCTTCAGGTGGAGATTGTATAGGGTAGTATGGATCTTTAGGTGGAGATTGTATAGCGTAGTATGGATCTTTAGGTGGAGATTGTTGTGTAGTGTGGAGCTTCAGGTGGAGATTGTATAGGGTAGTATGGATCTTCAGGTAGAGATTGTATAGGGTAGTATGGATCTTCAGGTGGAGATTGTATAGGGTAGTATGGATCTTTAGGTGGAGATTGTTGTGTAGTGTGGATCTTCAGGTGGAGATTGTATAGAGTACTATGGAGCTTCAGGTAGAGATTGTATAGGGTAGTAAGGATCTTCAGGTGGAGATTGTATAGGGTAGTAAGGATCTTCAGGTGGAGATTGTATAGGGTAGTAGGGATCTTTAGGTAGAGATTGTATAGGGTAGTAAGGATCTTCAGGTGGAGATTGTATAGGGTAGTATGGAGCTTCAGGTGGAGATTGTTGTGTAGTGTGGAGCTTCAGGTGGAGAGTGTATAGGGTAGTATGGATCTTTAGGTGGAGATTGTTGTGTAGTGTGGAGCTTCAGGTGGAGATTGTATAGAGTAGTATGGATCTTCAGGTAGAGATTGTATAGGGTAGTATGGATCTTCAGGTAGAGATTGTATAGGGTAGTATGGATCTTTAGGTGGAGATTGTTGTGTAGTGTGGAGCTTCAGGTGGAGAGTGTATAGGGTAGTATCCAGTAAACCATCATAGAATGAATAGGGGCTCAAGCTTCTGGACACATAGCGGTGTCAGAGGATGTGAGGACCAGGTGGATCTCAGCCGATCAGAGGGCTGTGAGTAGTTCTGTGCGCAGAGCACCTTCTTCTGCCGCCAAGCCCTGCACGATCTACAGCAGCTCAGATACACATGATGTAAAGGTTCCGGGACGATGCTTCTATATTACCGGTCAGTCAGGGTAGCGTGCGGTATGTACCCCTCCATGGATGACCTGTGTATTTTCTGGCGTCTGCTGTCGGTTCAGATCCCGTCTGTGACATTGTGCATGCTGTCTGGCTCCTTTGTATTTGTCTGCACATTGTGAGGATTAAGTGCGTGTAGTCATCACTTCTTGCATTTTGCAAAACACAGCTGTGTGGGCTGACACAGGTGTACCCACCACACACTGCCACCGGTGAAGGTCCTTGTCTAGGATTAGAAGTCTCCCTGTTGGTTGCATGGTACTGTGCCCTACAGAGGTCGCCTGTTCAGGCCTTTCTGCTCCTTAAAAAAACGTCTAAGGTGGAGCAATACGCCATTCATCAGCGCAGTGAACGGCGCAGGCAGTGCAGCGATGCTGCCGGTGCCTGAAAGACCAATAACAAAGCTCTTTACATCAAGAAGCTTTGTTACTGGTCGGTTTGAGCGGCCTGCCGGACCATTGTGCACCCCGCTCTGAAGTGAAGATTCCTGAAGCGGTGCGAGATCCACACCAGGTGGCGCCTGGCGGAGTGAGCTGTCCTGTGTGCAGTGGGCTTTAGGGGGGGTCCCAGCTCTAAGCCCCCCGCTAATCTCTATACCCAGGAGTCTGAAGACGCTGCTTCTCCTCCCTGCTGAGCGCGGTACTGAAGATGCCTCAATAGAAAGTCTATGGGACCGTCTTCACTACCGCGCTCAGCAGGGAGGAGAAGCAGCGCCCCGCGGAGGCAGTGCATTCACTCCAGACCCCCCAGGGGCTTATTAACCCTATCATGGAGGGTGGGGAGCAGTGGTATTTACATGGGACTGTATGTTGGAGAAGCTGAAGGGAGGGGGTGGTTATTTACATGGGACTGTATGTTGGAGAAGCTCACAGGAGGGGGTGGTTATTTACATGGGACTGTATGTTGGAGAAGCTGACGGGAGGGGTTGGTTATTTACATGGGACTGTATGTTGGAGAAGCTGAGGGGAGGGGGTGGTTATTTACATGGGATTAGCTTGCGTCAAGCCTATTGCACTATCTTCCCTCCTATAATGTTACTACCTCAGTCTCACTACGCTCTCGTTTATCTGCACTATCTTCCCTCCTATATGATACCTCCAGTCCCACTACCTCGTCCCAGGTCTTATCTGCACTATCTTCCCTCCGATAATGTCATCACCCCAGTCCCACTACCCCTCCCCAGGTAGTGGGACTGAGAGTAATTACATTATAGGAGGAGGATAGTGCAGATAGAGACCGGGCGAGGTAGTGGGACTGGGGGTAATAACATTATAGGAGGGAAGATAGTGCAGATAGAGACCGGGGCCAGGTAATGGGACTGGGGGATTACTTTATAGGAGAGGAAGATAGTGCAGATAGAGACCGGGGCGAGGTAGTAGGACTGGGGGGTAATTACATTATAGGAGGGGAAGATAGTGCAGACAGAGACCGGGGCGAGGTAATGGGACTGGGGGTAATAACATTATAGGAGGGAAGATAGTGCAGATAGAGACCGGGGGCGAGGTAGTGGGACTGGGGGGGGGATTACTTTATAGGAGAGGAAGATAGTGCAGATAGAGACCGGGGGCGAGGTAGTAGGACTGGGGGGGTAATTACATTATAGGAGGGGAAGATAGTGCAGACAGAGACCGGGGGCGAGGTAATGGGACTGGGGGGGGGTAATAACATTATAGGAGGGGAAGATAGTGCAGATAGAGACCGAGGCGAGGTAGTGGGACTGGGGGGGTAATAACATTATAGGAGGGAAAGATAGTGCAGATAGAGACCGGGGGGAGGTAATGGGACTGGGGGGTAATTACTTTATAGGAGAGGAAGATAGTGCAGATAGAGACCGGGGGCGAGGTAATGGGACTGGGGAAGTAATTACATTATAGGAGGGGAAGATAGTGCAGATAGAGACCGGGGGCGAGGTAATGGGAATGGGGAAGTAATTACATTATAGGAGGGGAACATAGTGCAGATAGAGACCTGGGGAGGTAATGGGACTGGGGGTAATTACTTTATAGGAGATAAAGATAGTGCAGATAGAGACCGTGGGCGAGGTAGTGGGACTGGAGGGTAATTACATTATAGGAGGGGAAGATAGTGCAGATAGAGACCAGGGGCGAGGTAGTGGGACTGGGGGGTAATTACATTATAGGAGGGGAAGATAGTGCAGATAGAGACCGGGGGCGAGGTAGTGGAACTGGGGGAAAAATTACATTATAGGAGAGGAAGATAGTGCAGATAGAGACCGGGGGCGAGGTAATGGGACTGGGGAGGTAATTACATTATAGGAGGGGAAGATAGTGCAGATAGAGACCGTGGGCGAGGTAGTGGGACTGGGGGTAATTACATTATAGGAGGGGAAGATAGTGCAGATAGAGACCGGGGCGAGGTAGTGGGACTGGGGGGTAATTACATTATAGGAGGGAAAGATAGTGCAGATAGAGACCGGGCGAGGTAGTGGGACTGGGGAGGGGATTACATTATAGGAGGGGAAGATAGTGCAGATAGAGACCGGGGCGAGGTAGTGGGACTGGGGGTAATTACATTATAGGAGGGGAAGATAGTGCAGATAGAGACTGGAGGCGAGGTGAGTGGGACTGGGGGGTAATTACATTATAGGAGGGGAAGATAGTGCAGATAGAAACCGAGGCGAGGTAGTGGGACAGGGGGTATTACATTATAGGAGAGGAAGATAGTGCAGATAGAGACCGGGGCGAGGTAATGGGACTGGGGGTAATTACATTATAGGAGGGAAGATAGTGCAGACAGTGACCGGGCGAGGTAATGGGACTGGGGGTAATTACATTATAGGAGGTGAAGATAGTGCAGATAGAGACCGTCGGCAAGGTAGTGGGACTGGGGGGGGGGGGGTAATTACATTATAGGAGAGGAAGATAGTGCAGATAGAGACCGGGGCGAGGTAGTGGGACTGGGGGGTAATTACATTATAGGAGGGAAGATAGTGCAGATAGAGACCGGGGCGAGGTAGTGGGACTGGGGGTAATTACATTATAGGAGGGGAAGATAGTGCAGATAGAGACCGGGGGCGAGGTAGTGGGACTGGGGGAGGTAATTACATTATAGGAGGTGAAGATCGTGCAGACAGAGACCGCCGGGCAAGGTAGTGGGACTGGGGGAGGTAATTACATTATAGGAGGTGAAGATAGTGCAGATAGAGACCGGGGCGAGGTAGTGGGACTGGGGGCAATTACATTATAGGAGGTGAAGATAGTGCAGATAGAGACCGGGGCGAGGTAGTGGGACTGGGGGGTAATTACATTATAGGAGGGAAGATAGTGCAGATAGAGACCGGGGCGAGGTAGTGGGACTGGGGGTAATTACATTATAGGAGGGAAGATAGTGCAGATAGAGACCGGGTGCGAGGTAATGGGACTGGGGGTAATTACATTATAGGAGGTGAAGATAGTGCAGATAGAGACCGGGCGAGGTAGTGGGACTGGGGGGTAATTACATTATAGGAGGGAAGATAGTGCAGATAGAGACCAGGGCGAGGTAGTGGGACTGGGGGTAATTACATTATAGGAGGGGAAGATAGTGCAGATAGAGACCGGGGCGAGGTAGTGGGACTGGGGGTAATTACATTATAGGAGGGAAGATAGTGCAGATAGAGACCGGGGCGAGGTAGTGGGACTGGGGGGTAATTACATTATAGGAGGGAAGATAGTGCAGATAGAGACCGGGGCGAGGTAGTGGGACTGGGGGTAATTACATTATAGGAGGGGAAGATAGTGCAGATAGAGACCGGGGCGAGGTAGTGGGACTGGGGGTAATTACATTATAGGAGGGAAGATAGTGCAGATAGAGACCGGGGCGAGGTAGTGGGACTGGGGGTAATTACATTATAGGAGGTGAAGATAGTGCAGATAGAGACCGGAGGCGAGGTAGTGGGACTGGGGGAGGTAATTACATTATAGGAGGTGAAGATAGTGCAGATAGAGACCGCCGGCAAGGTAGTGGGACTGGGGGTAATTACATTATAGGAGGTGAAGATAGTGCAGATAGAGACCGGGGCGAGGTAGTGGGACTGGGGGGTAATTACATTATAGGAGGTGAAGATAGTGCAGATAGAGACCGGGCGAGAAAGTGGGACTGGGGGGTAATTACATTATAGGAGGGAGGATAGCGCAGATAGAGACCGGGGCGAGGTAGTGGGACTGGGGGTAATTACATTATAGGAGGGAAGATAGGGCAGATAGAGACCGGGTCGAGGTAATGGGACTGGGGGTAATTACATTATAGTAGGTGAGGATAGTGCAGATAGAGACCGGGGCGAGGTAGTGGGACTGGGGGTAATTACATTATAGGAGGGGAAGATAGTGCAGATAGAGACCAGGGCGAGGTAGTGGACTGGGGGTAATTACATTATAGGAGGGGAAGATAGTGCAGATAGAGACCGGGGCGAGGTAGTGGGACTTGGGGGTAATTACATTATAGGAGGGGAAGATAGTGCAGATAGAGATCGGGGTGAGGTAGTGGGACTGGTAAGGTACTACATTATAGGAGGGAAGATAGTGCAGATAGAGACCGGGGCGAGGTAGTGGGAATGGGGGTAATTACATTATAGGAGGTGAAGATAGTGCAGATAGAGACCGGGGCGAGGTAGTGGGACTGGGGGTAATTACATTATAGGAGGGGAAGATAGTGCAGATAGAGACCGGGGCGAGGTAGTGGGACTGGGGGTAATTACATTATAGGAGGTGAAGATAGTGCAGATAGAGACCAGGCAGGTAGTGGGACTGGGGGAGGTAATTACATTATAGGAGGTGAAGATAGTGCAGACAGAGACCGTCGGCAAGGTAGTGGGACTGGGGGGTAATTACATTATAGGAGGTGAAGATAGTGCAGATAGAGACCGGGGGCGAGGTATTGGGACTGGGGGGCAATTACATTATAGGAGGTGAAGATAGTGCTGATAGAGACCGGGGGCGAGAAAGTGGGACTGGGGGTAATTACATTATAGGAGGGAGGATAGTGCAGATAGAGACCGGGGCGAGGTAGTGGGACTGGGGGTAATTACATTATAGGAGGGAAGATAGGGCAGATAGAGACCGGGTCGAGGTAATGGGACTGGGGGTAATTACATTATAGTAGGTGAGGATAGTGCAGATAGAGACCGGGGGCGAGGTAGTGGGACTGGGGGTAATTACATTATAGGAGGGGAAGATAGTGCAGATAGAGACCAGGGGCGAGGTAGTGGGACTGGGGGGGTAATTACATTATAGGAGGGGAAGATAGTGCAGATAGAGACCGTGGGCGAGGTAGTGGGACTGGGGGTAACTACATTATAGGAGGGAAGATAGTGCAGATAGAGATCGGGGGTGAGGTAGTGGGACTGGTAAGGTTACATTATAGGAGGGGAAGATAGTGCAGATAGAGACCGGGGGCGAGGTAGTGGGAATGGGGGTAATTACATTATAGGAGGTGAAGATAGTGCAGATAGAGACTGGGGCGAGGTAGTGGGACTGGGGGTAATTACATTATAGGAGGGGAAGATAGTGCAGATAGAGACCGGGGCGAGGTAGTGGGACTGGGGGGTAATTACATTATAGGAGGTTAAGATAGTGCAGATAGAGACCGGGGACGAGGTAGTGGGACTGGGGGGGTAATAACATTTTAGGAGGGGAAGATAGTGCAGATAAAGACCGGCGGCGAGATAGTGGGACTGGGGGTAATTACATTATAGAAGGTGAAGATAGTGCAGATAGAGACCGTCGGCAAGGTAGTGGGACTGGGGGGGGTAATTACATTATAGGAGGTGAAGATAGTGCAGATAGAGACCGGGGGCGAGGTAGTGGGACTGGGGGTAATTACATTATAGGAGGGGAAGATAGTGCAGATAGAGACCGGGGCGAGGTAGTGGGACTGGGGGTAATTACATTATAGGAGGGGAAGATAGTGCAGATAGAGACCGGGGCGAGGTAGTGGGACTGGGGGGTAATTACATTATAGGAGGGGAAGATAGTGCAGATAGAGACCGGGGGCGAGGTAGTGGGACTGGGGGGTAATTACATTATAGGAGGGGAAGATAGTGCAGATAGAGACCGGGGCGAGGTAGTGGGACTGGGGGTAATTACATTATAGGAGGTGAAGATAGTGCTGATAGAGACCGGGGCGAGATAGTGGGACTGGGGGTAATTACATTATAGGAGGGAGGATAGTGCAGATAGAGACCGGGGCGAGGTAGTGGGACTGGGGGGTAATTACATTATAGGAGGGGAAGATAGTGCAGATAGAGACCGGGTCGAGGTAATGGGACTGGGGGTAATTACATTATAGTAGGTGAGGATAGTGCAGATAGAGACCGGGGCGAGGTAGTGGGACTGGGGGTAATTACATTATAGGAGGGGAAGATAGTGCAGATAGAGACCGGGGGCGAGGTAGTGGGACTGGGGGGTAATTACATTATAGGAGGGGAAGATAGTGCAGATAGAGACCGGGGGCGAGGTAGTGGGACTGGGGGGTAATTACATTATAGGAGGGGAAGATAGTGCAGATAGAGACCGGGGTGAGGTAGTGGGACTGGGGTAAGGTTACATTATAGGAGGGAAGATAGTGCAGATAGAGACCGAGCAGGTAGTGGGAATGGGGGGTAATTACATTATAGGAGGGAAGATAGTGCAGATAGAGACCGGGGCGAGGTAGTGGGACTGGGGGTAATACATTATAGGAGGGGAAGATAGTGCAGATAGAGACCGGGGCGAGGTAGTGGGACTGGGGGTAATTACATTATAGGAGGTGAAGATAGTGCAGATAGAGACCGGGGCGAGGTAGTGGGACTGGGGGGTAATTACATTATAGGAGGGGAAGATAGTGCAGATAGAGACCGGGGGCGAGGTAGTGGGACTGGGGGGTAATTACATTATAGGAGGGGAAGATAGTGCAGATAGAGACCGGGGGCGAGGTAGTGGGACTGGGGGTTGGGGGGGGGGTATGGATGGAAGGAGGGACTAGAACAAAAATACCCATAAACCTCTTATTTGTATGTACACTAATGTCAGAAGCCTGACTAACAAAACGGTGGAACTGGAATTAGTGATGTGTGAGGAGGACGATGACAGTGGGAACAACTGAGACACGGGGAAGATATAAGTGAGGGACATGAAGATGTGGGGTCACTGTGGGGAGAGATACATGGAGCCAAAAACAATAATAAATGACTAATAGGAGTTTACTATAAACCTCCTAATATACTGGAGTCCACAGAAAATATATTACCAAACGAGAAAGACGAGGCGGCAAATCATAATGAGGTGGTTATTATGGGGGAACTCCGCAGATATAGACCGGGAAACTGAGAGCCGTACATCCCATAAAGGAAACAGGTTCTCGGCAATAACCAAAGACAATTTCCTTTCCCAACTGGTTCCGGACCCCACTAGAGGGACGGCCGGACTGGACTTCTGAAGACAACTTAAAGCATTTGGAGACTGATGAGTCTTCAATGTGCTTTCAGGTAACCATGGCAGCCAGGACGTTACTAAAGTCCCGGCTGCCATGGAAAAGAAGCGGGGAGCCGGGGGAGAAGCTTCTTACCATCTGTGTGGCGGTCGGGGCGCTCCTCGATGACGTCACTGGGTCCCTGCGTCACATGGTTCACATAGCTATGCGAGCGATGCGCTGTATGGATCGTGAGAACGGGATCGTAAGGCGATTAGCTATGTGAACCATGCGACACAGGAACCCCGGTGACGTCATCGAGAAGCGCCCCGGCCCCCGCACGGATGGCAAGAAGCTCTCCCGGCTCCTCGCAGTCTCCATGGCAGCCGGGACTTTAGTAGCATCCTGGCTGCCATGGTTACCATTATTTAATGCTAAACGTCGGATCCGGCGATGCGCCAAAACAACGTTTAGCTTAAAGTCGGATTAATGCTTTTCAATGGGCATTAATTCCAGTTCCGGCGTTACAGCATGTCTTCCGGATTTTTGGACGGAGACAAATCCGCAACATGCCAAAAATTGTTCACATACTGAACGGAAGATCCTGGTGCGTCCTGAACGGATTTCTCTCCATTCAGGATGCATTGGGATTATCCTGATCAGTATCTTTCCGTCCTAGAGCCGCGAGGACGGAACTCTAGAACGACAAGCAAAAACGCTGATGTGAAAGGGGCCTTAGCGTACTTTCACACTAGCGTTATTCTTTTCCGGTATGGAAATTTGGTAAAAGGTCTCAATACCGAAAGAAAACGCATTTGTTTTGTCCGCATGCATCAGGATGTCTTGCGTTCTTTCCCCTGTACGGTATTTGACCGGACAAATACCGCAGCATGCTGCAGTATTTTTTCCAGACAAAATCCTGGCACACTACCGCACTTTCCAGATCCGGCATTAATTTCCATTGAAATGTATTAATGCCGTATCCGGTACCGAGTGGTCCGGAAATTGCCGCATCGCCAGATGCAGTTTTCCGGTTTGCACATGCGCATTTTTTTCTATCCTGAAAATTAAATACCGATCCGTTATTCCGGATGATACCGGTAAGATGATTCTGGTATTTCAATTCAAAAGTTCAATGCATATCCGTATAAAAAATGTATCCGTTTGCACAGGGATTTCCGGATCCGGCAGGCAGTTGGATTCTTCTAATGCTAGTGTGAAAGTACCCTGAGAGAGGCCATAGGCCTAAATAACTGCCACAAAATAGGAGATTTTTAAAAGCATCCTTAAATCTAATTGTGAGAGGTACATACCGTATGGGAATAAACGAGTGAGCAATAAGAAGAAACCAATCTGGATAAACAGAACTGTAAGCAAAAAATGTCAAAAAGAAAGCACTGAGGAAGCACTGAAAAACTATAAGGAAAAAAATAGAATATGTAATAAAAACTAAAAAAGCGGCCAAACTAGAGCCCGAGAGGTTAATTGCCAAATAGATAAAACTAACCCTAAATTGTTCTTCAATTATATTAAAAAAAGTATAAATCTGAAGGAGTCGGCCCTTTACAGAGTGATGAGGGGGTGTTGCAGAGAGCGACGAGGAGAAAGCAAAGCTATTAAAAAAAAAAAATTCTCCACTATATTCACTGAGGAAAATAAATTGTCAGATGAAATGATGAATGTAAAAGTAAATTCCCCATTAAAAGTGCCCTGTCTGACCCAGGAAGAAGAACAGCGACTTAAAAAGATTAAAATAGACAAATCGCCGGGACCAGATGATATACTGTAGTAACATAGTACATAATGCTGAAAAAAGCCCTCTGTCCATCCAGTTCGGCCTGTTTCCTGCTAGTTGATCCAGAGGAAGGCAAAAAAAAACCCTGTGAGGCAGAAGCCAATTTTCCTCACTTAAGGGGAAAAAAATTCCTTCCCGACTCCAATCGGACATTAGAATAACTCCCTGGATCAGCGACCCCTCTCTAGTAGCTATAGCCTGTAATATTATTACAGTCCAGAAATACATCCAGGCCTCTCATGAATTCCTTTATTGTACTCACCATCACCACCTCCTCAGGCAGAGAGTTCCATAGTCTCACTGCTCTTACAGTAAAGAGTCCATAGTCTCACTGCTCTTACAGTATAGAGTCCATAGTCTCACTGCTCTTACAGTATAGAGTCCATAGTCTCACTGCTCTTACAGTAAAGAGTCCATAGTCTCACTGCTCTTACAGTATAGAGTCCATAGTCTCACTGCTCTTACAGTAAAGAGTCCATAGTCTCACTGCTCTTACAGTATAGAGTCCATAGTCTCACTGCTCTTACAGTAAAGAGTCCATAGTCTCACTGCTCTTACAGTATAGAGTCCATAGTCTCACTGCTCTTACAGTATAGAGTCCATAGTCTCACTGCTCTACAGTATAGAGTCCATAGTCTCACTGCTCTTACAGTAAAGAGTCCATAGTCTCACTGCTCTTACAGTATAGAGTCCATAGTCTCACTGCTCTACAGTATAGAGTCCATAGTCTCACTGCTCTTACAGTACAGAGTCCATAGTCTCACTGCTCTTACAGTAAAGAGTCCATAGTCTCACTGCTCTTACAGTATAGAGTCCATAGTCTCACTGCTCTTACAGTAAAGAGTCCATAGTCTCACTGCTCTTACAGTAAAGAGTCCATAGTCTCACTGCTCTTACAGTATAGAGTCCATAGTCTCACTGCTCTTACAGTATAGAGTCCATAGTCTCACTGCTCTACAGTATAGAGTCCATAGTCTCACTGCTCTTTACAGTAAAGAGTCCATAGTCTCACTGCTCTTACAGTAAAGAGTCCATAGTCTCACTGCTCTTACAGTATAGAGTCCATAGTCTCACTGCTCTTACAGTACAGAGTCCATAGTCTCACTGCTCTTACAGTAAAGAGTCCATAGTCTCACTGCTCTACAGTATAGAGTCCATAGTCTCACTGCTCTTACAGTATAGAGTCCATAGTCTCACTGCTCTTACAGTACAGAGTCCATAGTCTCACTGCTCTTACAGTAAAGAGTCCATAGTCTCACTGCTCTTACAGTAAAGAGTCCATAGTCTCACTGCTCTTACAGTATAGAGTCCATAGTCTCACTGCTCTTACAGTATAGAGTCCATAGTCTCACTGCTCTTACAGTAAAGAGTCCATAGTCTCACTGCTCTTACAGTAGAGTCCATAGTCTCACTGCTCTTACAGTAAAGAGTCCATAGTCTCACTGCTCTTACAGTAAAGAGTCCATAGTCTCACTGCTCTTACAGTAAAGAGTCCATAGTCTCACTGCTCTTACAGTAAAGAGTCCATAGTCTCACTGCTCTTACAGTAAAGAGTCCATAGTCTCACTGCTCTTACAGTAAAGAGTCCATAGTCTCACTGCTCTTACAGTAAAGAGTCCATAGTCTCACTGCTCTTACAGTAAAGAGTCCATAGTCTCACTGCTCTTACAGTAAAGAATCCTCTCATGTTTGTACAAACCTTCTTTCCTCCAGACGCAGAGGATGTCCCTCGTCACAGTCACAGTCCTGGGGATAAATAGATGATGGGAGAGATCTCTGTACTGACCCCTGATATATTTATACATAGTTATTAGATCTCCCTCAGTCGTCTTTTTTCTAAAGTAAATAACCCTAATTTTGATAACCTTTCAGGGTACTGTAGATCCCTCATTCCAGTTATTACTTTAGTTGCCCTCCTCTGAACCCTCTCCAGCTCTGCTATGTCTGCCTTGTTCTCAGGAGCCCAGAACGTTACACAGTCCTCCATGTGTGGTCTGACCAGTGATGTGTAAAGTGGTAGGACTATGTTACCCAGTGTTTTACCATTTAGTATGTACGGGTGACTTGCATTATTACTTCCCATGTGCATAACTTTACATTTGTCAGTGTTAAACCTCATCTGCCATTTCTCTGCCCAAGGCTCCAATCTATCCAGATCCCTCTGTAGCAGTATACTGTCCTCTGTAGTATATATACAGTATACTGTCCTCTGTAGTATATATACAGTATACTGTCCTCTGTAGTATATATACAGTATACTGTCCTCTGTAGTGTATATAGAGTATACTGTCCTCTGTAGTATATATACAGTATACTGTCCTCTCTAGTATATATATATATATATATATATATATATATATATATATATAAAGTATACTGTCCTCTGTAGTATACATATATATATATATACAGTATTCTGTCCTCTGTAGTGTGTGTAAATATATATATACAGTATACTGTCCTCTGTAGTGTATATATACAGTATACTGTCCTCTGTAGTGTATATATACAGTATACTGTCCTCTCTAGTATATATATATATATATATTGTGGGGAGTCGCTCTGGTAGACAGCGGTGCGGGTGCAGTTTAGAGGCAAAACAAGGAGTCCAGATTGTGCAACAAACAGTGTTTTATTCACACTTGCACACAAAATGAAAAACACTCTCTTGGTGACAGTTCACACACAACGGAAATAACGTAGCCAAACAAAAACAGTCCAACACAGGTTCAGTCACCTGGGAGGTGTAGGTGCAGGTTCGCACCACGCTGTCGGCCCAGCCGCAGGAGAATCCAGCTTCAGGTAGCCAGGAACAAAATACTCCTTACTGAGCTCTTCCTCCTGGACAGAGAACTCCCAGCCCTGTTAGCAGCTCCAGGATAATCACACTCCCAGACACAGCTGCTGGCTGCGGCTTATATCCAGCCCAAAACATGGACTGGACCGTGGGGAGCAGCCACCACCCTACTCTTTAGCTGCTCCCAGTAAGAGCCGGCTCCGGATCGGCTTTTGCAGCCATGCTATTTAACAAGCCAAACAGCACTAGCTGCTGCAGACAAAAACCCGGCTCTCACCTCACCGAGGCCAGCAACCTCGGTGACACGTACCTGCCATCACATTTGACACCTTGCACCTTACCACAATATATATATATATATATATATATATATATGTATATATATATATATATGTATATACACACACAGTATACTGTCCTCTCTAGTATATATACAGTATACTGTCCTCTCTAGTATATATACAGTATACTTTCCTCTGTAGTATATATACAGTATACTGTCCTCTGTAGTGTATATATACAGTATACTGTCCTCTGCAGTATGTATACAGTATACTTTCCTCTGTAGTGTATATACAGTATACTGTCCTCTGTAGTATATATATACATTATACTGTCCTCTGTAGTATATATGTAGTATACTGTCCTCTGTAGTATATCTACAGTATACTGTCCTCTGTAGTGTATATACAGTATACTGTCCTCTGTATTGTATATACAGTATACTGTCCTCTGTAGTATATATGTAGTATACTGTCCTCTGTAGTATATCTACAGTATACTGTCCTCTGTAGTGTATATACAGTATACTGTCCTCTGTAGTGTATATATACAGTATAATGTCCTCTGTAGTATATATATAATGTGTATGTATATATATATATGTCATATGTATATATATATAGTATACTGTCCTCTGTAGTGTATATATACAGTATACTGTCCTCTTTAGTGTGTATATATACAGTATACTGTCCTCTGTAGTATATATACAGTATACTGTCCTCTGTAGTATATATATAGTATACTATCCTGTGTAGTATAAATATATACAGTATATTGTCCTCTGTAGTGTATATATATATACAGTATATTGTCCTCTTCATTGTTAATTACGTTACACAGTTTACTGTTCACTAACTGTACAGGCCTTCTACAAAATCATTAATAAATATATTGAAGAGAATAGGGCCCAGTACTGACCCCTGAGGTACCCCTCTAGTGACAGTGACCCCTCCAGTACTGACCCCTGAGGTACCCCACTAGTGACTGTGACCCTTCCATTACTGACCCCTGTGGTACCCCACTAGTGACAGTGACCCCTCCAGTACTGACCTCTGTGGTACCCCACTAGTGACAGTGACCCCTCCAGTACTGACCCGTGAGCTACCCCACTAGTGACAGTGACCCTTCCAGTACTGACCCCTGTGGTACCCCACTAGTAACAGTGACCCCTCCAGTACTGACCCCTGAGGTACCCCACTAGTGACAGTCACCCCTCCAGTACTGACCCCTGAGTTACCACACTAGTGACAGTGACCCCTCCAGTACTGACCCCTGAGGTACCCCACTAGTGACAGTCACCCCTCCAGTACTGACCCCTGATGTACCACACTAGTGACAGTACTGTATTACATAGTGATGAGGCTGCAGGGATATAGGCCGCGTTCTCTTCTGTATAACATAGTTAGGAGGCTGCGGAGATGTAGGCTGTGTTCTCTTCTGTATAACATAGTTAGGAGGCTGCGGAGATGTAGGCTGTGTTCTCTTCTGTATTACATAGTGAGGAGGCTGCAGGGATATAGGCTGTGTTCTCTTCTGTATTACATAGTGAGGAGGCTGCAGGGATATACGCTGTGTTCTCTTCTGTATAACATAGTGCGGAGGCTGCAGGGATATAGGCTGTGTTCTCTTCTGTATTACATAGTGACGGAGGCTGCAGGGATATAGGCTGTGTTCTCTCTCTGTATTACATAGTGCGGAGGCTGCAGGGATATAGGCTGTGTTCTCCTCTGTATTACATAGTGAGGAGGCTGCAGGGATATAGGCTGTGTTCTCTTCTGTATTACATAGTGAGGAGGCTGCAGGGATATAGGCTGTGTTCTCTTCTGTATTACATAGTGAGGAGGCTGCAGGGATATAGGCTGTGTTCTCTTCTGTATTACATAGTGAGGAGGCTGCAGGGATATAGGCTGTGTTCTCTTCTGTATTACATAGTGCGGAGGCTGCAGGGATATAGGCTGTGTTCTCTTCTGTATTACATAGTGAGGAGGCTGCAGGGATATAGGCTGTGTTCTCTCTCTGTATTACATAGTGAGGAGGCTGCAGGGATATAGGCTGTGTTCTCTTCTGTATTACATAGTGAGGAGGCTGCAGGGATATAGGCTGTGTTCTCTTCTGTATTACATAGTGAGGAGGCTGCAGGGATATAGGCTGTGTTCTCTTCTGTATTACATAGTGAGGAGGCTGCAGGGATATAGGCTGTGTTCTCTTCTGTATTACATAGTGAGGAGGCTGCAGGGATATAGGCTGTGTTCTCTTCTGTATTACATAGTGCGTAGGCTGCAGGGATATAGGCTGTGTTCTCTTCTGTATTACATAGTGCGGAGGCTGCAGTGATATAGGCTGTGTTATCCTCTGTATTACATAGTGAGGAGGCTGCAGGATTACAGGCTGTGTTCTCCTCTGTATTACATAGTGCGGAGGCTGCAGGGATATAGGCTGTGTTCTCTTCTGTATAAAATAGTGATGTGGCTGTAGGGATATAGGCTGTGTTCTCTTCTGTATTACATAGTGAGGAGGCTGCAGAGATATACGCTGTGTTCTCTTCTGTATTACATAGTGAGGAGGCTGCAGGGATATAGGCTGTGTTCTCTTCTGTATTACATAGTGAGGAGGCTGCAGGGATATAGGCTGTGTTCTCTTCTGTATTACATAGTGAGGAGGCTGCAGGGATATAGGCTGTGTTCTCTTCTGTATAACATATTGAGGAGGCTGCAGGGATATAGGCTGTTTTCTCTTCTGTATTACATAGTGCGGAGGCTGCAGGGATATAGGCTGTGTTCTCTTCTGTAATACATAGTGAGGAGGCTGCAGGGATATAGGCTGTTTCTCCTCTGTATTACATAGTGAGAGGCTGCAGGGATATAGGCTGTGTTCTCTTCTGTATTACATAGTGCGGAGGCTGCAGGGTTACAGGCTGTGTTCTCTTCTGTATAAAATAGTGAGGAGGCTGCAGGGATATAGGCTGTGTTCTCTTCTGTATAACATATTGAGGAGGCTGCAGTGATATAGTCTGTTCTCTTCTGTATTAAATAGGGAGGAGGCTGCAGGGATATAGGCTGTGTTCTGTACTGTATTACATAGTGAGGAGGCTGCAGCGATATAGGCTGTGTTCTCTTCTGTATTACATAGGGAGGAGGCTGCAGGGATATAGGCTGTGTTCTGTACTGTATTACATAGTGAGGAGGCTGCAGGGATATAGTCTGTGTTCTGTACTGTATTACATAGTGTGGAGGCTGCAGGGATATAGACTGTGTTCTTATCTCTATTACATAGTGCGGAGGCTGCAGGGATATAGGCTGTGTTCTCTTCTGTATTACATAGTGAGGAGGCTGCAGGGATATAGTCTGTGTTCTCTTCTGTATTACATAGTGCGGAGGCTGCAGGGATATAGTCTGTGTTCTCTTCTGTATTACATAGTGAGGAGGCTGCAGGGATATAGGCTATGTTCTCTTCTGTATTACATAGTGAGGAGGCTGCAGGGATATAGGCTGTGTTCTCTTCTGTATTACATAGTGCGGAGGCTGCAGGGATATAGGCTGTGTTCTCTTCTGTATTACATAGTGAGGAGGCTGCAGGGATATAGGCTGTGTTCTCTTCTGTATTACATAGTGAGGAGGCTGCAGGGATATAGGCTGTGTTCTCTTCTGTATTACATAGTGAGGAGGCTGCAGGGATATAGGCTGTGTTCTCTTCTGTATTACATAGTGAGGAGGCTGCAGGGATATAGGCTGTGTTCTCTTCTGTATTACATAGGCGGAGGCTGCAGGGATATAGGCTGTGTTCTCTTCTGTATTACATAGTGAGGAGGCTGCAGGGATATCGGCTGTGTTCTCATCTGTATTATATATTTAGGAGGCTTCGGAGATATAGTCTGTGTTCTCTTCTGTATTATATAGTGAGTAGGCTGCAGGGATATAGTCTGTTCTCTTCTGTATTACATAGTGTGGAGGCTGCAGGGATATAGGCTGTGTTCTCTTCTGTATTACATAGTGCGGAGGCTGCAGTGATATAGGCTGTGTTATCCTCTGTATTACATAGTGTGCAGGCTGCAGGGATATAGGCTGTGTTCTCTTCTGTATTACATATTTAGGAGGCTGCAGGGATATAGTCTGTGTTCTCTTCTGTATTATATAGTGAAGAGGCTGCAGGGATATAGGCTGTGTTCTCTTCTGTATTACATATTGATGAGGCTGCAGGGATATAGGCTGTGTTCTCTTCTGTATTACATAGTGCGGAGGCTGCAGGGATATAGTCTGTGTTCTCTTCTGTATTACATAGTGAGGAGGCTGCAGGGATATAGGCTGTGTTCTCTTCTGTATTACATAGTGAGGAGGCTGCAGGGATATAGGCTGTGTTCTCTTCTGTATTACATAGTGAGGAGGCTGCAGGGATATAGGCTGTGTTCTCTTCTGTATTACATAGTGCGGAGGCTGCAGGGATATAGGCTGTGATCCCCTCTGTATTATATAGTGAGGAGGCTGCAGGGATATAGGCTGTGTTCTCTTCTGTATTACATAGTGAGGAGGCTGCAGGGATATAGGCTGTGTTCTCTTTGTATTACATAGTGCGGAGGCTGCAGGGATATAGGCTGTGTTCTCTTCTGTATTACATAGTGCGGAGGCTGCAGGGATATAGGCTGTGTTCTCTTCTTTATTACATAGTGAGGAGGCTGCAGGGATATAGGCTGTGTTCTCTTCTGTAT
This sequence comes from Bufotes viridis, assembly GCA_033119425.1. NCBI lineage: Eukaryota > Metazoa > Chordata > Amphibia > Anura > Bufonidae > Bufotes > Bufotes viridis. Next base: position 1,941,313 of record CM065596.1, read on the forward strand.
TACATAGTGAGGAGGTTGCAGGGATATAGGCTGTGTTCTGTACTGTATTACATAGTGAGGAGGCTGCAGGGATATAGGCTGTGTTCTCTTCTGTATTACATAGTGAGGAGGCTGCAGGGATATAGACTGTGTTCTCTTCTGTATTATATAGTGAGGAGGCTGCAGGGATATAGGCTGTGTTCTTTTCTGTATTACATAGTGATGAGGCTGCAGGGATATAGGCTGTGTTCTCTTCTGTATTACATAGTGCGGAGGCTGCAGGGATATAGACTGTGTTCTCTTCTGTATTATATAGTGAGGAGGCTGCAGGGATATAGGCTGTGTTCTCTTCTGTATTACATAGTGCGTAGGCTGCAGGGATATAGGCTGTGTTCTCTTCTGTATTACATAGTGCGGAGGCTGCAGTGATATAGGCTGTGTTATCCTCTGTATTACATAGTGAGGAGGCTGCAGGGATATAGGCTGTGTTCTCCTCTGTATTACATAGTGCGGAGGCTGCAGGGATATAGGCTGTGTTTTCTTCTGTATTACATAGTGAGGAGGCTGCAGGGATATAGGCTGTTTTCTCTTCTGTATTACATAGTGAGGAGTCTGCAGGGATATAGGCTGTGTTTTCTTCTGTATTACATAGTGAGGAGGCTGCAGGGATATAGGCTGTGTTCTCTTCTGTATTACATAGTGCGGAGGCTGCAGTGATATAGGCTGTGTTATCCTCTGTATTACATAGTGAGGAGGCTGCAGGGATATAGGCTGTGTTATCCTCTGTATTACATAGTGAGGAGGCTGCAGGGATATAGGCTGTGTTCTCTTCTGTATTACATAGTGCGTAGGCTGCAGGGATATAGTCTGTGTTCTCTTCTTTATTACATAGTGAGGAGGCTGCAGGGATATAGGCTGTGTTCTCTTCTGTATTACATAGTGAGGAGGCTGCAGGGATATAGGCTGTGTTCTCTTCTTTATTACATAGTGCGGAGGCTGCAGGGATATAGGCTGTGTTCTCTTCTGTATTACATAGTGCGGAGGCTGCAGGGATATAGGCTGTGTTCTCTTCTGTATTACATAGTGAGGAGGCTGCAGGGATATAGGCTGTGTTCTCTCTCTGTATTACATAGTGAGGAGGCTGCAGGGATATAGGCTGTGTTCTCTTCTGTATTACATAGTGAGGAGGCTGCAGGGATATAGGCTGTGTTCTCTTCTGTATTACATAGTGAGGAGGCTGCAGGGATATAGGCTGTGTTCTCTTCTGTATTACATAGTGAGGAGGCTGCAGGGATATAGGCTGTGTTCTCTTCTGTATTACATAGTGAGGAGGCTGCAGGGATATAGGCTGTGTTCTCTTCTGTATTACATAGTGCGGAGGCTGCAGGGATATAGGCTGTGTCTCTCTTCTGTATTACATAGTGAGGAGGCTGCAGGGATATAGGCTGTGTTCTCTTCTGTATTACATAGTGCGGAGGCTGCAGGATATAGGCTGTGTTCTCTTCTGTATTACATAGTGAGGAGGCTGCAGGGATATAGGCTGTGTTCTCTTCTGTATTACATAGTGAGGAGGCTGCAGGGATATAGGCTGTGTTCTCTTCTGTATTACATAGTGAGGAGGCTGCAGGGATATAGGCTGTGTTCTCTTCTGTATTACATAGTGAGGAGGCTGCAGGGATATAGGCTGTGTTCTCTTCTGTATTACATAGTGCGGAGGCTGCAGGGATATAGGCTGTGTTCTCTTCTGTATTACATAGTGAGGAGGCTGCAGGGATATAGGCTGTGTTCTCTTCTGTATTACATAGTGAGGAGGCTGCAGGGATATAGGCTGTGTTCTCTTCTGTATTACATAGTGAGGAGGCTGCAGGGATATAGGCTGTGTTCTCTTCTGTATTACATAGTGAGGAGGCTGCAGGGATATAGGCTGTGTTCTCTTCTGTATTACATAGTGAGGAGGCTGCAGGGATATAGGCTGTGTTCTCTTCTGTATTACATAGTGAGGAGGCTGCAGGGATATAGGCTGTGTTCTCTTCTGTATTACATAGTGAGGAGGCTGCAGGGATATAGGCTGTGTTCTCTTCTGTATTACATAGTGCGGAGGCTGCAGGGATATAGGCTGTGTTCTCTTCTGTATTACATAGTGAGGAGGCTGCAGGGATATAGGCTGTGTTCTCTTCTGTATTACATAGTGAGGAGGCTGCAGGGATATAGGCTGTGTTCTCTTCTGTATTACATAGTGAGGAGGCTGCAGGGATATAGGCTGTGTTCTCTTCTGTATTACATAGTGCGGAGGCTGCAGGGATATAGGCTGTGTTCTCTTCTGTATTACATAGTGAGGAGGCTGCAGGGATATAGGCTGTGTTCTCTTCTGTATTACATAGTGAGGAGGCTGCAGGGATATAGGCTGTGTTCTCTTCTGTATTACATAGTGAGGAGGCTGCAGGGATATAGGCTGTGTTCTCTTCTGTATTACATAGTGAGGAGGCTGCAGGGATATAGGCTGTGTTCTCTTCTGTATTACATAGTGAGGAGGCTGCAGGGATATAGGCTGTGTTCTCTTCTGTATTACATAGTGAGGAGGCTGCAGGGATATAGGCTGTGTTCTCTTCTGTATTACATAGTGCGGAGGCTGCAGGGATATAGGCTGTGTTCTCTTCTGTATTACATAGTGAGGAGGCTGCAGGGATATAGGCTGTGTTCTCTTCTGTATTACATAGTGAGGAGGCTGCAGGGATATAGGCTGTGTTCTCTTCTGTATTACATAGTGAGGAGGCTGCAGGGATATAGGCTGTGTTCTCTTCTGTATTACATAGTGCGGAGGCTGCAGGGATATAGGCTGTGTTCTCTTCTGTATTACATAGTGAGGAGGCTGCAGGGATATAGGCTGTGTTCTCTTCTGTATTACATAGTGCGGAGGCTGCAGGGATATAGGCTGTGTTCTCTTCTGTATTACATAGTGAGGAGGCTGCAGGGATATAGGCTGTGTTCTCTTCTGTATTACATAGTGAGGAGGCTGCAGGGATATAGGCTGTGTTCTCTTCTGTATTACATAGTGAGGAGGCTGCAGGGATATAGGCTGTGTTCTCTTCTGTATTACATAGTGAGGAGGCTGCAGGGATATAGGCTGTGTTCTCTTCTGTATTACATAGTGAGGAGGCTGCAGGGATATAGGCTGTGTTCTCTTCTGTATTACATAGTGAGGAGGCTGCAGGGATATAGGCTGTGTTCTCTTCTGTATTACATAGTGAGGAGGCTGCAGGGATATAGGCTGTGTTCTCTTCTGTATTACATAGTGAGGAGGCTGCAGGGATATAGGCTGTGTTCTCTTCTGTATTACATAGTGAGGAGGCTGCAGGGATATAGGCTGTGTTCTCTTCTGTATTACATAGTGAGGAGGCTGCAGGGATATAGGCTGTGTTCTCTTCTGTATTACATAGTGCGGAGGCTGCAGGGATATAGGCTGTGTTCTCTTCTGTATTACATAGTGAGGAGGCTGCAGGGATATAGGCTGTGTTCTCTTCTGTATTACATAGTGCGGAGGCTGCAGGGATATAGGCTGTGTTCTCTTCTGTATTACATAGTGCGGAGGCTGCAGGGATATAGGCTGTGTTCTCTTCTGTATTACATAGTGAGGAGGCTGCAGGGATATAGGCTGTGTTCTCTTCTGTATTACATAGTGAGGAGGCTGCAGGGATATAGGCTGTGTTCTCTTCTGTATTACATAGTGAGGAGGCTGCAGGGATATAGGCTGTGTTCTCTTCTGTATTACATAGTGAGGAGGCTGCAGGGATATAGGCTGTGTTCTCTTCTGTATTACATAGTGAGGAGGCTGCAGGGATATAGGCTGTGTTCTCTTCTGTATTACATAGTGAGGAGGCTGCAGGGATATAGGCTGTGTTCTCTTCTGTATTACATAGTGCGGAGGCTGCAGGGATATAGGCTGTGTTCTCTTCTGTATTACATAGTGAGGAGGCTGCAGGGATATAGGCTGTGTTCTCTTCTGTATTACATAGTGAGGAGGCTGCAGGGATATAGGCTGTGTTCTCTTCTGTATTACATAGTGCGGAGGCTGCAGGGATATAGGCTGTGTTCTCTTCTGTATTACATAGTGAGGAGGCTGCAGGGATATAGGCTGTGTTCTCTTCTGTATTACATAGTGCGGAGGCTGCAGGGATATAGGCTGTGTTCTCTTCTGTATTACATAGTGAGGAGGCTGCAGGGATATAGGCTGTGTTCTCTTCTGTATTACATAGTGAGGAGGCTGCAGGGATATAGGCTGTGTTCTCTTCTGTATTACATAGTGAGGAGGCTGCAGGGATATAGGCTGTGTTCTCTTCTGTATTACATAGTGCGGAGGCTGCAGGGATATAGGCTGTGTTCTCTTCTGTATTACATAGTGCGGAGGCTGCAGGGATATAGGCTGTGTTCTCTTCTGTATTACATAGTGAGGAGGCTGCAGGGATATAGGCTGTGTTCTCTTCTGTATTACATAGTGAGGAGGCTGCAGGGATATAGGCTGTGTTCTCTTCTGTATTACATAGTGCGGAGGCTGCAGGGATATAGGCTGTGTTCTCTTCTGTATTACATAGTGAGGAGGCTGCAGGGATATAGGCTGTGTTCTCTTCTGTATTACATAGTGCGGAGGCTGCAGGGATATAGGCTGTGTTCTCTTCTGTATTACATAGTGAGGAGGCTGCAGGGATATAGGCTGTGTTCTCTTCTGTATTACATAGTGAGGAGGCTGCAGGGATATAGGCTGTGTTCTCTTCTGTATTACATAGTGAGGAGGCTGCAGGGATATAGGCTGTGTTCTCTTCTGTATTACATAGTGCAGGAGGCTGCAGGGATATAGGCTGTGTTCTCTTCTGTATTACATAGTGAGGAGGCTGCAGGGATATAGGCTGTGTTCTCTTCTGTATTACATAGTGAGGAGGCTGCAGGGATATAGGCTGTGTTCTCTTCTGTATTACATAGTGCGGAGGCTGCAGGGATATAGGCTGTGTTCTCTTCTGTATTACATAGTGCGGAGGCTGCAGGGATATAGGCTGTGTTCTCTTCTGTATTACATAGTGAGGAGGCTGCAGGGATATAGGCTGTGTTCTCTTCTGTATTACATAGTGCGGAGGCTGCAGGGATATAGGCTGTGTTCTCTTCTGTATTACATAGTGAGGAGGCTGCAGGGATATAGGCTGTGTTCTCTTCTGTATTACATAGTGAGGAGGCTGCAGGGATATAGGCTGTGTTCTCTTCTGTATTACATAGTGAGGAGGCTGCAGGGATATAGGCTGTGTTCTCTTCTGTATTACATAGTGAGGAGGCTGCAGGGATATAGGCTGTGTTCTCTTCTGTATTACATAGTGAGGAGGCTGCAGGGATATAGGCTGTGTTCTCTTCTGTATTACATAGTGAGGAGGCTGCAGGGATATAGGCTGTGTTCTCTTCTGTATTACATAGTGAGGAGGCTGCAGGGATATAGGCTGTGTTCTCTTCTGTATTACATAGTGAGGAGGCTGCAGGGATATAGGCTGTGTTCTCTTCTGTATTACATAGTGAGGAGGCTGCAGGGATATAGGCTGTGTTCTCTTCTGTATTACATAGTGAGGAGGCTGCAGGGATATAGGCTGTGTTCTCTTCTGTATTACATAGTGAGGAGGCTGCAGGGATATAGGCTGTGTTCTCTTCTGTATTACATAGTGAGGAGGCTGCAGGGATATAGGCTGTGTTCTCTTCTGTATTACATAGTGAGGAGGCTGCAGGGATATAGGCTGTGTTCTCTTCTGTATTACATAGTGAGGAGGCTGCAGGGATATAGGCTGTGTTCTCTTCTGTATTACATAGTGAGGAGGCTGCAGGGATATAGGCTGTGTTCTCTTCTGTATTACATAGTGAGGAGGCTGCAGGGATATAGGCTGTGTTCTCTTCTGTATTACATAGTGAGGAGGCTGCAGGGATATAGGCTGTGTTCTCTTCTGTATTACATAGTGAGGAGGCTGCAGGGATATAGGCTGTGTTCTCTTCTGTATTACATAGTGAGGAGGCTGCAGGGATATAGGCTGTGTTCTCTTCTGTATTACATAGTGAGGAGGCTGCAGGGATATAGGCTGTGTTCTCTTCTGTATTACATAGTGAGGAGGCTGCAGGGATATAGGCTGTGTTCTCTTCTGTATTACATAGTGAGGAGGCTGCAGGGATATAGGCTGTGTTCTCTTCTGTATTACATAGTGAGGAGGCTGCAGGGATATAGGCTGTGTTCTCTTCTGTATTACATAGTGCGGAGGCTGCAGGGATATAGGCTGTGTTCTCTTCTGTATTACATAGTGCGGAGGCTGCAGGGATATAGGCTGTGTTCTCTTCTGTATTACATAGTGAGGAGGCTGCAGGGATATAGGCTGTGTTCTCTTCTGTATTACATAGTGAGGAGGCTGCAGGGATATAGGCTGTGTTCTCTTCTGTATTACATAGTGAGGAGGCTGCAGGGATATAGGCTGTGTTCTCTTCTGTATTACATAGTGAGGAGGCTGCAGGGATATAGGCTGTGTTCTCTTCTGTATTACATAGTGAGGAGGCTGCAGGGATATAGGCTGTGTTCTCTTCTGTATTACATAGTGGTGAGCCTGCAGGGATATAGGCTGTGTTCTGTACTGTATTACATAGTGCGGAGGCTGCAGGGATATAGGCTGTGTTCTCTTCTGTATTACATAGTGAGGAGGCTGCAGAGATATAGGCTGTGTTCTCCTCTGTATTACATAGTGCGGAGGCTGCAGGGATATAGGCTGTGTTCTGTACTGTATTACATAGTGAGGAGGCTGCAGGGATATAGGCTGTGTTCTCTTCTGTATTACATAGTGAGGAGGCTGCAGGGATATAGGCTGTGTTCTCCTCTGTATTACATAGTGAGGAGGCTGCAGGGATATAGGCTGTGTTCTCTTCTGTATTTATACTTTGGTTTTCCTTATCTTACAGATTCAGTTGTTGTGGTTAAGTTGGGGTTGAAGGGTCTTCTCAAAGGTCTCATTTTCTCTCTCTTTGGCTGATGGGCTGTCTGAACACTCTTTTGAGGTCAGTATCGTGTGTGGTGCAGTCATGGTAACCCTTTGTTTTCACGGCTCGGGTTCACTTTGGGAATGCTCAGGTTGCAGGCAATGGTAAATATATTCTGGGCATCGTGAAAGAGTAGATCCTGTGAGAAGGTCATCACAGCATCAGCGTTACTTTCAGGCTCATGTAGAATTCAATAGATTTCCATCTTCATCTCCTGAGGAGTGTGTGTAATCCCTTTCTCTCTCTTCAGAGATGATAGAAGGAGAATGGTTCTGTGGTGTGGGGCACAGAGCTGCCCCTGGTGTTTTCATGGTGACCATTGCTGCTTCCTCGAGGCCTCTGACAAGTGAATCGGGCTCAGATGTGACAGGTTGTCAGTAATCTGGGCATGGTCCCTATGGTAGGCTGTCTCACTGAAGAGAGCCCCAGTGCAGAGAGGTGAGTGCAGCGGGTTACCTGCGGCATGATGACGGCGCTCAGCAGCATCCAGGAGAGTCTCGTCTTGTGGCCCTCTATACTTTTAGCTCTCGGTTCCTGGGGGAGACTTGTTTTTCTTTTTTCCTATTCTCCTGGGATTCGCTAGTTCCGCTGGCGTGCAGAAAGTGACAGCTGTGGATGGAACATTTGGCCTGCGCTTGTTTTTCCAGTAACAGATCTGAAAGTGGAGGTGTCCCCAGGTAGCCTGATTATCACAATCATCTCCAAGAACTCCCATCTGAGACCTCAGACCACGGGCAGCTCCAGGCCTCGCACTGACCCGCACCAGGCCGACATGTTTCCTGCCTCTCTTGACAGGAGGAGTTGTATCATCCCTGACAGGAGTAGTCACAACATAAAAAAGGCTGCATGTCATGCTGTCCACTCTTGATGGAACTGTCCAGACTGATATTACACCTCGTCATTACCATAAAGATAATCTAAAGATGATCACCTCTCTATTATATGTGATCGTGTCCAACACGTCACCTCTCTATTATATGTACTCGTGTCTCACCCGTCACCTCTCTATTATATGTAATCGTGTCTAACACGTCACCTCTCTATTATTTGTACTCGTGTCTGACACGTCACCTCTCTATTATATGTAATCGTGTCTAACACATCACCTCTCTATTATATGTGATCGTGTCTCACCACGTCACCTGTCTATTATATGTAATCGTGTCCAACACGTCACCTCTCTATTATATGTGATCGTGTCTCTACACGTCGCCTCTCTATTATATGTAATCAGTGCTCTCACACGTCACTCCCTCTCTATTATATGTAATCGTGTCCTAACACATCACCTCTCTATTATATAGTAATCGTGTCTCACTCGTCACCTCTCTATTATATGTAATCGTGTCTAACACGTCACCTCTCTATTATATGTAATCGTGTCTCACACGTCACCTTCTCTATTATATGTAATCGTGTCTCACACGTCACCTCTCTATTATATGTAATCGTGTCTCAACTCGTCACCTCTCTATTATATGTAATCGTGTCTCACACGTCACCTCTCTATTATATGTAATCGTGTCTCACACGTCACCTCTCTATTATATGTAATCGCGTCTCAGACTTCACCTCTATCTTATATGTAATCGCATCTCACACATCACCTCTCTATTATATGTAATCGTGTCTAACACGTCACCTCTCTATTATATGTAATCGTGTCTCACACGTGACCTCTCTATTATATGTAATCGTGTCTCACACGTCACCTCTCTATTATATGTAATCGTGTCTCACACGTCACCTCTCTATTATATGTAATCGTGTCTAACACGTCAACTCTCTATTATATGTAATCGTGTCTAACACGTCAACTCTCTATTATATGTAATCGTGTCTAACACGTCAACTCTCTATTATATGTAATCGTGTCTAACACGTCACCTCTCTATTATATGTAATCGTGTCTCACACGCTACCTCTCTATTTTATATAATCGTGTCTCACACGCCACCTCTCTATTATATGTAATCGTGTCTAACACGTCACCTCTGTTATATGTAATCGTGTCTCACACGTCAACTCTCTATTATATGTAATCGTGTCTACACGCCACCTCTCTATTATATGTAATCGTGTCTAACACGTCACCTCTCTATTATATGTAATCGTGTCTCACACGTCACCTCTCTATTATGTAATCGCGTCTCACCGTCACCTCTCTATTATATGTAATCGTGTCTAACACGCCACCTCTCTATTATATGTAATCGTGTCTCACACGTCACCTCTCTATTATATGTAATCGTGGTCTCAACACGCCACCTCTCTATTATATGTAATCGTGTCTAACACGCCACCTCTCTATTATATGTAATCGTGTCTCACTGACGTCACCTCTCTATTATATGTAATCGTGTCTCACATACGCTCACCTCTCTATTATATGTAATCGTGTCTCCAGACATCGCCACCTCTCTATTATATGTAATCGTGTCTCACACGTCACCTCTCTATTATATGTAATCGTGTCTCACACGTCACCTCTCTATTATATGTAATCGTGTCTCAGCACGTCACCTCTCTATTATATGTAATCGTGTCTCACACGCCACCTCTCTATTATATGTAATCGTGTCTCACACGTCACCTCTCTATTATAATGTGATCGTGTCTCACACGTCACCTCTCTATTATAGTATGTCGTGTCTCACTCGTCACCTCTCTATTATATGTAATCGTGTCTCACACATCACCTCTCTATTATATGTAATCGGTGTCTCACACGTCACCTCTCTATTATAATATAATCGTGTCTCAACACGTCACCTCTCTATATATATGTAATCGTGTCTCACTCGTCACCTCTCTATTATATGTAATCGTGTGCTCACACATGCACACCTCTCTATTATATGTAATCGTGTCTCACACGTCACCTCTCTATTATATGTAATCGTGTCTCAACACGTCACCTCTCTCAGTATAGAGTCCATAGTCTCACTGCTCTTACAGTATAGAGTCCATAGTCTCACTGCTCTTACAGTATAGAGTCCATAGTCTCACTGCTCTTACAGTAAAGAGTCCATAGTCTCACTGCTCTTACAGTATAGAGTCCATAGTCTCACTGCTCTTACAGTATAGAGTCCATAGTCTCACTGCTCTTACAGTATAGAGTCCATAGTCTCACTGCTCTTACAGTATAGAGTCCATAGTCTCACTGCTCTTACAGTAAAGAGTCCATAGTCTCACTGCTCTTACAGTATAGAGTCCATAGTCTCACTGCTCTTACAGTATAGAGTCCATAGTCTCACTGCTCTTACAGTATAGAGTCCATAGTCTCACTGCTCTTACAGTATAGAGTCCATAGTCTCACTGCTCTTACAGTATAGAGTCCATAGTCTCACTGCTCTTACAGTATAGAGTCCATAGTCTCACTGCTCTTACAGTAAAGAGTCCATAGTCTCACTGCTCTTACAGTATAGAGTCCATAGTCTCACTGCTCTTACAGTATAGAGTCCATAGTCTCACTGCTCTTACAGTAAAGAGTCCATAGTCTCACTGCTCTTACAGTAAAGAGTCCATAGTCTCACTGCTCTTACAGTGAAGAATCCTCTTCTATGTTTGTGTACAAACCTTCTTTCCTCCAGACGCAGAGGATGTCCCCTGTCACAGTCACAGTCCTGGGGATAAATAGATGATGGGAGTGATCTCTGTACTGACCCCTGATATATTTATACATAGTTATTAGATCTCCCCTCAGTCGTCTTTTTTCTAAGGTGAATAACCCTAATTTTGATAACCTTTCAGGGTACTGTAGTTGCCCCATTCCAGTTATTACTTTAGTTGCCCTCCTCTGAACCCTCTCCAGCTCTGCTATGTCTGCCTTGTTCACAGGAGCCCAGAACTGTACACAGTCCTCCATGTGTGGTCTGACCAGTGATGTGTAAAGTGGTAGGACTATGTTCTCATCACCGGCGTCTATGCCCCTTTGATGCAACCCATTATCTTATTGGCCTTGGCAGCAGCTGCCTGACACTGGTTTTTGCAGCTTAGTTTGCTGTTTATTAAAATTCCTAGATCCTTTTCCATGTCAGTGTTACCGAGTGTTTTACCATTTAGTATGTACGGGTGACTTGCATTATTCCTTCCCATGTGCATAACTTTACATTTGTCAGTGTTAAACCTCATCTGCCATTTCTCTGCCCAAGCCTCCAATCTATCCAGATCCATCTGTAGTAGTATACTGTCCTCTAGTAGTATATATACAGTATACTGTCCTCTGTAGTAATATATACAGTATACTGTCCTCTGTAGTATATATACAGTATACTGTCCTCTGTAGTATATATATACAGTATACTGTCCTCTGTAGTATATATATACAGTATACTGTCCTCTGTAGTATATATACAGTATACTGTCCTCTGTAGTATATATACAGTATACTGTCCTCTGTAGTATATATATACAGTATACTGTCCTCTGTAGTAATATATACAGTATACTGTCCTCTGTAGTATATATACAGTATACTGTCCTCTGTAGTATATATACAGTATACTGTCCTCTGTAGTATATATACAGTATACTGTCCTCTGTAGTATATATACAGTATACTGTCCTCTGTGAGTATATATACAGTATACTGTCCTCTGTAGTATATATACAGTATACTGTCCTCTGTAGTATATATACAGTATACTGTCCTCTGTAGTATATATACAGTATACTGTCCTCTGTAGTATATATACAGTATACTGTCCTCTGTAGGTATACTAGCCTCTTCAGTGTTGAGTACTTTACAGTTTATTGTCATCTGCAAAATAGATATTTTACTGTGCAGAGCCTTCTACAAGATCATTAATAAATATATTGAAGAGAATAGGGCCCAATACTGACCCCTGAGGTACCCCACTAGTGACAGTGACCCCTCCAGTACTGACCCTGAGGTACCCCACTAGTGACAGTGACCCCTCCAGTACTGACCCTGAGGTGCCCACTAGTGACAGTGACCCCTCCAGTACTGACCCTGAGGTACCCCACTAGTGACAGTGACCCCTCCAGTACTGACCCCTGAGGTACCCCACTAGTGACAGTGACCCCTCAGTACTGACCCCTGAGGTGCTCCACTAGTGACAGTGACCCTCCAGTACTGACCCTGGGTGCCCCACTAGTGACAGTGACCCTCCAGTACTGACCCTGAGGTGCCCCACTAGTGACAGTGACCCCTCCAGTACTGACCCCTGAGGTGCCCCACTAGTGACAGTGACCCAATCTGAGTGTGTACCGTTAATAACCGCCTCTGTTTTCTGTCACTCAACCAGTTACTTACCCACATACAGACATTTTCTCCCCAGTCCGAGCATCCCTCATTTTATATACTAACCTTTTATGAGGTACGAGTGTCAAATGCTTTGGAGAAGTCGAGATACTACGACATCCATTGATTAGCGCTGTCAAGTCTAGAACTTACACTCCTCATAGAAGCTGATTAAATTATGTTTGGCATGACCGATCCCTCAGCAGAAGCCATGCGGATATGGCGGTATTTGCTTATTTCACGTTA